>RXPK01004396.1:0-116671 GCA_004143645.1 Protaetia brevitarsis
TGGCCGCATCGATAAATGGAACCGTGGATAACTGAATCCGCGGATAGTGAGACCGCGAATACGAGGGTCTGACTGTATATAAATATTTTTTAAACCCCTTAACCAGCCCGTGGGCGCGCCACTGTTCTTTTTTCATCATAAATTGTACGGCTGTTAACAAGGAACGATCTCGTGTTTACCCGATCTCGATATCTCTTCTCGTTTTTAAAATATTGCTAGAAAATGTGTTTTTAGGGGAAACTTTGTGCCCCCATTACACCCCCTAGAACCAAAAAATGGGACACTAGAAAGAAAAAATACGTATCAAATATTTTTCGGTGTTCTACATTCCTACCAAATTTTATCAAAATCGGAGAGATAAACTTGTCAGTCGGTTGCTTTCCTTGCCAGTCAGTCGTTACAGTACATCTGAATTTTCAGGTTCCTGGGTATTCTCTTGTGAATAGGCACTGATCGATATACTGAATAAGTTTTGGTCAGGGCAAATTTCACCAGAAAATCTGTGCTTGTATCTATTATTAATTTCCGCCCTATCACAACCCCCGCTTCTTCAATTTTGTCCATAGTTTACAAATCTTTTTATCGATTTTAAAACCTCTTGTATTTGCCACAATCGCGAACGGTGGGAGTTACTGGCTCGTATCAGAGCGGTAAAAGTAGGAATTTTACAGTGCTGCCGCAGCATCCAGGCAAAGTAATGTGCAACTTATGAATTAAAAAAAAAAATAGCCTAACCTTTTTATCAATATCCGTACATGTCAGCAAAAATCTAAATATTAAAAATTTCTACCAAAAGTTCTTACCTGAAGTAATTAACATCCATCATTGCGGTTCACTCGAAATTGAAGCACGCTCGTATAGGAGCTTTATTTCGCATTAAAACGACTCCATTACACTTGCAAAAGCCTTACCCTGTAATGAATAATAAAAAGTGTTCTCATTTGATGCGCACTTTGCGTGTGCATATATCACTTTTGAGAAAACGCCGAATATGTCAAGATAAATTAAGACTTAATTTGTACCCTGCCAAGCGCCGACGCCCAAAGTAGTTTCCTAATTTCGACATGACATCAAATTTCACGGATCATTCCTCAAACTTAATTAGTTCCGCTCAAAGTTTTAACAAGTCTTGACAGCTGGAAGCTTATTTAGAAAGATGTTTCGCTCAGTACTGAAGTTTCGCAAGTAAGACCCCTTCATTTGCCGAATTTAATATTATAGAGCTTGTCACAGTTAACAACGTGAACATTTTATTTTAATATTTTGGTATCGGTCTGCTTGTTGAAGTAGCAATATAAATATTTGCCGGCTTACCGAAAGAACTATTTAAAAGATGACATTAAAATAAAGCATTGAGACACTAGTGTGAATAGATAGTAAAGAAAAATGTCTGTAAAAACGTTAATATTGTTTTTTTATTTATAAATTTCAAAAAAGAAATCTCTTCAATTTTACGTTGTTTGATGGTACGGGACAAGATGGGAACATTAAGCTTTAGAACACTGCATCAGAATTGCAAATTGATATACAAGGTTCTAAGTACGCTTGTTGTAATCTTTAAACATTTATCTGCTGATGGATGAATTTACAATTTTTCGATGGGTACTCTTGATGTTGTGAGAAAATTTTGAAAAGAAATGTGTAAATGGAACCCCATCTTGCCCCCATGGTGGGGCAAGATGAGGTTCCAGTTAAAAATGGGTCGTACCATAAATCTAGGTAATAGGTAAAAACAAAATAGATTCTTAAAATATTCTTAAAAACATGCAGGAACAAAGCTTAAACTCTTTAGAGCGGAACTACTTAAAATAAAAAAATACAATGACGATAAGAATATTAAACGTAATCTTCACAATTGAGAAAATAGAAGACGAACTCATCCACGTTATTCGCACAGCCCTCATGAACCACACCGGCAATCTATGCCATTGTATCAATACTTCCCCTTACAATAATAACATTGAGCGTCATCTTCCTCAACAGAAAAACTTGATTATTTCCTTGACGGTTTCTAAAAATCTATCTTCTTTGCTTCCTTACAAAATTCGGCTTCTTGATCTCTTCTGTTTTCTTCTTTGTCATTTGTTTCCTTTAACTCTCCCTCAGCACTTCTAGTTGCCTTAGGGATTCTCCAGACTTCTATTTTCTTGTAGCAGATTTTTATACGTAGTGCTTGTAAAGATTGTTTGTTGTCTTTCCCTTGTTACGCTTTGATTGAACCTGTACTTTATGTCTAACATGAGAAATAGGCAATTATTGTCTTCGAGAAAGCATAATGGCATATCCAGGCATAACGGACCAGACTCAAGAGTGAGATAATGATGTCCCCATGTTGCCCCATACCAATAGCCCCATCTTGCCCCTTTGGGACATTTTCTGGTTATGTTATAATAACATATTAAATATTTGAAATAAACAAATAACACACTATAGAAGATACATGCAATACATGTCAATTAATAAGCACAAAAAAGTATAGTTGTAAATAATTTACTTATGCTTCCGATTCTGGCCGTTGAACTCACCATCAAAATAATAACGAAATTCTGGAAATTGCAAAGTTCACGCACAAACAGCAATAACTTTGTTATTACGACTAGTAAAGTTTCCTACATTACAACAAACATAAAACAGCACTTGTCAGATGCTTACTGCCGTTTTGTGGATAAGACGCTGTCCCCATCATGCCTCGTGGCTCCATCTTGCCCCACCCTCCCCTACAGGTTTCTTAGGGTAACCGTTGGTTAGAAGTTTCCGTGATTAGGAAAAAATCAGAATTTTTGGATTCCAGGGTTAGTCAGATTCTCTTTTATTTTTACATATCTTGAAAATTTTGAAATATCTTATCTTCAATATTGCGCGCTATTATCTACCCATTCTTGACTGGTGGTAAGCGCTTCTGGGGTAGGCCGAAGCACAAGAATGGTACTTTTGAATTTCACAGACAACTGATTTATCGCATACAGGATGTCCAAAGTGATGTACTTGTCTACAGTTCTAGTGATTTTTTCAAGTAGTTGGTATCAACCAGATAGCATTCCAGCACATTCCACTATAGCTGTACATCAGCAGTTGACCTTGAAGTTCAAGCATCGGTGAATTGGCTCATAAGTACCCTGGAACGGGCCACCTAGATCACCTGATTTCACGGCTTTGGATTGTCACCTCTGGGGCCGTATAAAAGAACCTGTGTACTCTACGCCTGCCATATATTAGAGGGGAATTATTGAACCGTGTTTACGATGTCTTTACAAATCTAAGTTCAGACGAACTTCGGAGGTCTGTTACGCGAAGAGTATATGACAGAGTTAGTCTGTGTTTGAACCAAAATGGCGCTGATATAGTAATGATTTCGTTTACATTAATTTATTATTTCTTGTCATCATGTTCCAAGTTTTTTATGTTTTTCATTTGCTATTAAAATCCCGATTTACCAAATGAGAGATATGGATACAGCTAAATGGGACCCCTTTGCACTGTACAAGAAATGTACGTCGATACCTTGATGATACATTTCTAAACTGATGAGTTGGGAGGAGAGGTAGCCAGCCAGATCTCCCGGCTCAACCCCAGTTGTTATTAAAAGATTAGTTTTTTGAAACATTAATTCACAAGTTTTATGATTTTTTCTCAAAAAAAAATAAAAATAATAATTATGTTGTTGTTTGGGTGTTTCCAAACTTTTCAGACTCACTGTATAATAATAATAATATATATTTATTCAGCATGCCAATCTAACATTGGTTTGAATCGTCATACAAAACAAAAGTACAAAAATATATAAAGTATAAGGACGTCATTTACAAAACATAATATAACACATATATAAAAATAATTATACAAAAATAAACACGAAGTCTATTCATTTACATATTCGCTAATGGTATAGAATGCCCTCTCCAATAACATCTCTTTACGCGCTGTTTGAAAAGTTTAGACAACCAATTGACCGTACCCTCGCTCGGAAGACTATTATAGAGTTTTAGACTCATTAATACCGGAGATCTTTTTGTTAGTGTTAATTTGTGTTGTGGAATTGTCATGGCATTTAATTGTCTAGTCTTGTGCGAATGTATTGTCTTATACGATTCAAAATCTTGTATGTGTTCCTTAATGTACGTCAATGCTTTGTAAATAATAATGCAGGGAAAAGTCAATATTTTTTTTTTATTTTTAAATGTTTCTCTACAACTGGCTCTATAAGGCAGATTGAAAATTAATCGTATAAAACGTTTCTGTAGAATAATAACTCTTTCCCAGTTGGTGGCTACGCCCCAGATAATAACATTATAGGAAAGCACTGAGTACACCAATGAATAATAAACGTTTACTAGATCTTGCTGTTTTAGGACATTCTTTAATTGTAACATTGCATAATAGGTTTTGTTTAATTTGTTACATACACTATCTAGCTGGTTTTCCCAACTGAGATTTTTATCTAATATTACACCTAGTACAGACGCATTGTCAGTAAAGTTTTTGTTTATATTTGTGATAGGCTTCCGTATATGAAAATTAATGATTTTTGTTTTTTGTTCATTTAAAATCAGTCTATTTTTACTACACCAGCCCGTCACCTCTTCAATAGTTCTTTCAATTTTGT
Organism: Protaetia brevitarsis; assembly: GCA_004143645.1. Classification (NCBI taxonomy): domain Eukaryota; kingdom Metazoa; phylum Arthropoda; class Insecta; order Coleoptera; family Scarabaeidae; genus Protaetia; species Protaetia brevitarsis. The sequence continues at coordinate 4,604 of RXPK01004396.1, forward strand.
AATTAATGTCATCTAACGTAGCGGCCTTCACAATTACAGAACTATCGTCAGCAAATAAAATAAGGAACCCGCAAGTTATTCTTTCCGGCAGATCATTGATGTGTAATAGGAATAACAATGGACCTAAAACTGAGCCTTGCGGAACACCTACATCAATGTCAAATTCAGGTGACTGTTCATTTCCCAATTTAACCACTAATTTTCTGCATTCGAAAAACGACAATAACCAATCTAATGGAAGCCCTCTAAATCCCATAGCATACAGTTTCATCGCCAAAACATTACTATCTACGCAATCGAACGCGCATGTCAGATCAAAGAAAATACCAGCTACGTAATTATTAGAGTCCAAAGCAGTGTAAATACATTCCAAAGTATGAAAAAGCGCGGTCTCAGTTGACTTTTGTTTTACGAATCTATGTTGGCTGGGGTGCAATATTCTATGTTTATATAGAGAATGTTACCGCAAATCGATGTAGAATTTAGTTCTACACTTAATAATATAAAAATATACAGGCTATTCTGTTTGTCACTGAATTTTTAGACTGTCTGATACGACGCACGGGAACTTTTTGCTACATTTTGGTAAAACAATATCTTTATTCGTGGAGCACATCAAACGCAATACAAATCAGCCAGATGTTATTTGATTGTTTGAAAAAATCGAAAAAAAGGTTTTAAAAAAATAAAAAAAAAGGTTAAAAATAGACAAATTGTAAAAAAACTGTTAAAAAAATTGAGTAGGCATATATAAAAAAAGAGGTTGAAAATTTGTAGAAACAGAAACAAAATTAAAGAATTACAAAAAAAAATGTTGAAAACAAAAACTACACACAGGGAAAACAAAAGATAACTACCAGAAGCGTATTCCACATTCTAAAAGTGGATTTTTGTCGGATTTACCACTTAAGAAACCACCTTCTTTAAGGAATGCATTCTAGGAGAATGCCCGACTTCTAGTTTATAATAATAATGTTTATGGTGACTTCGGGTTAACCGGAAACGTGCAACAAACTTGGAAATATTTGAGAGAAGAAGTAACTATGCAATTATTATTACAAACTCTAAATTTCTAAAGCTAAAGAGTTTGGTTAAGTCGGACAACTTCTAACCTAGCCAGTTCCATGGAGAATTTTATTTCTACAGAAAAAATAACTTTGTATAGAATCTTTTTCTTTTGAAAATTATTATAATGGCACAAAATTGATTAAGCTTACAGTGTGATCTAAAAGACAGTGAAATTTTGCAATAATAAAGTACTAGTTCTGTAAAAATAAAACAAAAATACTTAGAACAAAGCAAAAAATTTAAACAAATACCTTGTCATTGAAAAAAAATAATAATAACAAACGATGACGTTCTAACTAAAAAATCTGAAACTATTTTAATGGAACCGATAACAAAGAGACAAATTTCCGAATTGCCGTATAAAGGTGCAAGTAGCTAAAAGTACATGGACTGCCACTTTTTGTGGTAAAGGTCTTATTAACGAAGTACTTGTAACAGGCGATCTTTTTTAATTAGTATTATTTTAACAATAATGTTTTAAAAAGAACTCAGATTGAGATAATAACCATATTTTTTAACATGTGTTTTGTAAATTTTTTCATAAAAATGAACAATTAAAATTCTCCAAACATTGTAGATAGAACCCATTAGATATTTAACTCAAACATTCTATGTAACCTAAAATTCTCATAATAGGCATTGCATGCGATGCGAATATTGTATGTAATCTCAACATCTTTCTTGTTTTCATCGACGGCGAGGAAGTTTATTAGATCTCACAGACAGGGGAATCGTTTTATACTGAATGCTTCCGTTCTGAGCAATTAAAGTTAACTTTATTGTGCCATTCATCATGCTGTAACGTCATACAATATACGTTTCCAGGGTAAGGGGCCGCTATTTGTCTGCGGTAACAACTTAAACAAGGGTCTAATTGCATCAATCACTTTATTGGTCTCCTCTCAAGTTGCAAGAAACCTAATATAAACGAGGTGGTGTGGTACAGTTGTAATAATAGTATCTGAATATAATCAATATGATCATATTCACACGACTACCGATCTATTTTTATTTCATCCATTTCGTCAGTATCAATAACATCACTTTTGTTGATCGTATTAATTTTATATTTAGTACATTTTTTCACTAAAAAAATGATCGAGAGTTATAAATAAATATTACTGTGATAAATGTATAATTATATGTATGTATATTATCAATATATTATAATTAATGAAATATTGGCACGGAACACATTGCAAAGCTCACATTAAGTAATTGAAGCGTTGTCACTTGCATTTTATCACTAAATCTGCCGCGAATCCCGTTTGGAGAAACTACGAAAAAAGGTGGTGCATCTCAGTCGATTTTTTGTTTAATTAATTGATTTAAAACTTGTCGTTTTGGGTGCTGCTTTAAACTCCAAACACTTTTTTTTTTTGTTTTACATTCAAACACAATCGTCTCTCGGAATGCGCTGTTTTTTGGTTATCCTTCCCGCTTTAAATTTTGGTATCACAATTTTTCATCCTTCGATCGTCTTTGCATTCATATTCATTGCTGTTCTTTAACGGCGACTTCAGGGTTGAGCAATCCGTCGTTGTGCAAATCTCGCAGCAGTTCCAATAATCGATCTTCAGTCAAGGGATCACCCAGAGCTACGTCCACAGATCCGATGCACAATAGTAAAGCTAACAACTGGGATCGTTTGTAATCTTCACCCAAGTTCCTCCTGTCGTAACTCAATTCCTCTTCCACGTTCAAACCTAGTTTCATGCACGTCGAGGTCAGCATATCCCAATAGGTGTCCAGCAAAGTTTCGGAATGCAGTCGTCTTAACTCAGCCGGCACTGAGCTGATCAATAGCAAGGCTAGATCATTAGTCGGTCTGCTATAAGTCACCATTTGCCAATCTAAGATACAACAGGTCGCATCAGCATCTTCCTTGAACATCAGATTATTGCACCAGAAATCTGTGTGCGGTGATCAACGCCATCGGTTCTTCTGGTTTCAGTAGATTCTCGATGATGTCTTTCGTGTTAGTTCTCAAAGCGTTTAGCGCCTCCAGGACGTTCTCCAGACCGCTCTTCCTCTCGAGGAATTGGGCTAATTGTGGCAGACCTCGTTCCACTAGTTGCTGATAGGAGTCTGAGGCTCTAGTCGTTTGGAATAGGAACGGGTAACGTTCAGACAATGGCTTCCCCTCTTTTACTTTTAGCGATAGAGACAGTGCGTGCACTTGTGCTATGGATTCCACGGCAGCTGTGGTTTGCCGCAAGGTTAAGCCTCTTGAAAATTCCGCACCCACATAGCCGTGTGGTTTGATGTTTTCCAAAACGAGGACGGATTCTGGGGGTATAGGTTCTGGTTCTGTGGCGCCTGCATTGTAATGTGCGTAATAACACTTGGGGATCGGCAATTCCAGTGAGGTGTTCTTTGCCAAGTTCTTTGATTTGAAGGCTTCTAAATCTGGAACGACCTGTAATCAAAATAAACGTGGGATTAATTGTTGATAGGTCTTCTGATTGGTTAAATATAATAACTATCTTTTTCTTAGAGTTAATTGTGGCTAAAATCAAACAATGACTTAGTATACAAAAGACTTTATATGGAATCTATATCTTTGAGTCATTAATATTTCTGTTTAAAAATGAACATCTGTTCGATCAAAATCAATTATTATACGATTATCACACTAGAAACAAAAACGATTACTGTTATCCTAAAACTAGACTAACTTTAAACCGAAATAGTCTAAATTATTTTGTGTTTAATTTTTCAATGTTTTACCAAATGAGCTCAAAATAATCAATTCTTTGGGAACTTTTCATAAGAAATTATTTAGTTTTTTTTATGTAGTCTGAAATCTTATAATGATAGGCAAGCAAATTGTATTTGATAATTGGTTATGACGTATTCTACTGGTATTGTGCTATTTTTCCAACCATGCTGCAATAAAATATATAACACTTTGAATGTTTGAAATAACAGCGAAAAAGTTTGAGTTAGAATACACGTACTGTATCAAAAATGTTGGTACACTAATGGACAATAAACAGGGCGTAAAAACTTGTACTTAAAATATCTCTTCTTAAAAAGAATTGTGTGAAAACACCTCATCAACACTTTGGTTGCATAAAAATTCGGAATACTATTAAAAAAAATACATATTATCCTTTAAATATACCTGCATTATACTAATCTGCAACAAGGTGCTCTATGACAACAATCATTCTTGCTAATGGAGTTGAGCTTAGACTAAGGATATGGATGTCTCACTTTACATTACTAAAATCGGTAAAAAATATCAAGTATTCTTCTGGATTTAAATTACCAATATTATCAATTTCATTAACAATAAAAATACTACAAGTTTCACTTATGAAACAATACCAAGTAAGATGTTAAACAAACCTCATTCGTCATAATTTGATAAAGTACTTTGATAAAAGAATTTCTGAAGAAGTTCATCATAAAATTCTGCCTCTAAAGTTAGATTTTTCAGCTTGTTGTAAACCTGGTCGGTAATAAGTTCACATTGCACATTATTATCCAATACAGCATACAGCATATATAAAACTCCCATTTCAAGCTAGAATTCAAACCGTAAATCCTGGATTTATCGAAATGAATGGTTAGCAGGATTAGAGTAAAAAGTCATCGTGTAATATTTAATTGATGGAAGATTTATGTTTATCAGATGAAATAACATTTTTCCTGCGAAAGGATTTATGGGATTTAATATAATCTATAAAAAAAATACATAGATACTATTAATGGTTAATACGTTTATTTAGTATTGACGCAAAAATTATACCAAATTGATGATTAGTAAAAAATAATAAATATAAAAATGCATACATATCGAAAGAAAAATGGAAAAGATTAATTATTATAGTGACAAAAAAATTGACTAAATAATTTGCATTTTTAGTGAATTCATTAAGTTTATTCAGAATTTAGAATTATCATAATGTTAATAGGTAGCTTATTGTAAATCAATATTGTCAGTCATAGCATTGTGATAATTCTAATCTTGTTAGATTTTGAGTAATATTCTTGGAATACTTGACAATTTCTAGGATTATAAATGGAATGCATCTATGTTTTGGAAATATATTTTGTGTGAGTATAAAGTCATTTATTGGAAGTAATTTACTAAAGCTTTTAATAAAATTACATTATTTCGTTATCAATGACCTTGAAAGATGAGATCAAAACAAAAAAACAAAAAAAGAATAACTAAAAAGGCAACATAAATCATCATTTATCCTAGTACAAACAAGCTTTGGTTCTGAAAAGGTGGTTTGCGCAATCTATTGATTATCACACACAAAAAAAAATTGCCACTAAAATTACAAATCGCTGCGTTGTGGTTAATGAACAAATAATCTAGGAACACATTTTCTAGAATAATATTTGAAGCGGAAAGGAAGCAACAATGATTGTTACCACTAGTGGCAGTCGCAGAATACTACGCTCATAAGAAAGATATAACTCATTTATGTAGTTCATTAGCATATATTTACTTTATATACACAGATTTTTTTTTTCATATATAAGAATATATGGAAAAAAAAAATTAATAGTACTTAGTATGATAATTTATTTTAGTCGCACGTCTAACTCTTCCAATAAATTGAAATATATATATAAGAATACAGGATATCAGATAGTTCATTGCTGTCCCTGAGATGAAAACATTTTCCTGTTTTTCTCTGTGCAAAAAAAAAAACAAGATAGAAATAAATAAACATAAAAAACAAAGAAATATTAGGTTTGTTCGAACACATGCAGTTCACGAACGGTTCACGGTCATGTGAACCAATCAGACAACGCGTTCCAGTTCGTGAGAACTCCAATCTGTCCTCTGATTGGCTCACGTGATCACGAACCGTTCAAGAACTGCATGTGTTCGAGCAGCCCTATTATTTGTTGATACCTGTTTCTTTAGCATAAACACTGTTGCTTAAACAAAAAAAAAATGCTCAGTTTAACAGATTATTTCCATCAGTGTACGCTATAAAATGTATCTTCTAATTTGACAGAATGTACAGTCAAATTCAAAGCTCATGTCTCCCTAACATATTATTTCTTTCTATTTTATAAATATAATGTTTCTCTATGTGTTTGCTTAAAATGTGGCCCTTGTTTCATAAAGCGTCCAAGATTTCATAGAGTGCTGCCTCAGATATGTTTACATTTAAATTAGATATGTTAATCTGCTCACGAAGAAATTTTAAGGAGACGTAAATTTTGTATTTCAGTGTACAGTAAATCTGATTTAATAGGGAATAGAAATTAACTCTGATAAAATGAGAAATGATGATAGTTTGGGGTAGCAAAAATAATAGAACATAAAGCTGATGTTGAAAGTGTATAAATAATTTTGATTCGTTAAAAGAAGTTATTTTTAAGACTTGCCTTTGATGATGAACTTTGGGTAAGCATTTTGCGCTCGTTTTTTTATATTCATATATAAATATCTGTAGACAGACAGGATGTATTCCGATCTTGTCACATATAATGGTTTCTAAAATGGCAATGTTTGGGTTTGGGAACATTTCATTTATAAAAATTTACCTTTTTAGTTCCCATGAGCGTGGGGGAAAAAATATTGAATTTATAATAATGTCTGCACCTGATACAATATTGAATTTGTTTTTAATGATTTTTAAGATGCTCTTGTGGACGCAGAAAGAAAAAATAGTTGGAGTTAGTGCGAGAATTAAAGTTAACGTAATCAATCCCAAGTAACAAGGCCGTGTTGAACTATAAATAGGTGGGTGTAATATGTAGTAGAAAAGCTATTTTGTGGTAAAAGGCCATGCATTAACAGCAAAAAAGATCTGTCTGTATATACAACCATCTTTATTATAATGAAATAAAAAGAAACTTGGAATAGGCATTGTTTACTTCATCTAGTTGAATCCATATTCCTCACATAAAATTATTATTTGATAAATCGGTAGACAAACTTATGGAACCAAACACTTGATTGGTTTAAAAAAAAGTTTTCCTTGAATCAGCCAAGTAAGGTGGTTTGAGGTAAATAAGGAGTCTAGTTGTTGTATATAAAATTAAATATGCCTTTTTTCCTTATTGTTTTTTTTTTCTCTTGAAATGTTGGCTTCCTGCGTAGCAAATTTACTTTTTTTATATTCAATACTCGTGATAAGTCTAATAATAACATATGTGGAAGGTAAAACAAATAGTGTATTCTATAATTTGTTCCAACCTGTATTAAAAAAAAAATTTAACACTACATGTTTCAACTATGAAGTTATCTTCAGGTGTAGCATGTCATAATTAGAAAATAATAAATTGAAACAAGTCACAGCAGTACACTGTACTCATCTGACGAATACACAGTAATTTTGAAAAATTTGAATTCTAATAACATATTCTTGCATTCAAAAACAAATTCGGAAAGAAGGTTTCTGACATGTAAACAGCTATTTTCTTGCTTGGAAACTTTTTTTTTTTTTTGTGAATTTCTATAAATAAATACAGCCTAATAATATAATCTTGTCATGCGTAGAATCTTTCGAAAAATATGTACATAGATGTTGCAACAAATGATCAAATACTTACTGTAGTTATTTGATAATTAGAATTGTTTTTATTGTGTTAGAAAAGTATACAGGGAAAGGATATATTAATAATATTTTTAACGAGAGAAGTGAACCAGAGCAGTACTTTTTTGAAGACGAATCTAATAGGAACCAATATTTAACTTTCAAGTACTAAGTTCAAAAAGTGGATCGAAGCGCCATAAAAATGAATAATTTTTTTATTGTTTGGTTTATCTCTTTTTTTATCTCCTGTTGTTTGATAATTTTTATATTATGTAGAATAGAGATAACATCATTTCTCAATTTAGCATAGTGTAAAGTTTGTGGTGTAACTATAAGCAACTTATATTGCATAATAACTAAGTCTAGGCAAACGTAGGTATAATTAAAATATAACAGGCATGTAGAGTAAATAATTATAGCGCAATAACAAATACACAAGATACTTGACTACTAGCGCTAACTTAAAATTAATTTAAGACTGAGAATATCTGCTTGCTTCGTTAAATCCAGCAACACCGAATAGTTAAGTTATGGAGTCAGATTCTATGCACATCTGTAGCATCTATAAGGTTATGTCTAAATTTGTAACCATATATTTTAGATGCTTACATACTTGCAAATAACTTTAGAGATACTGCAGATACGTATAGAATCCCATGAGTCTAATAAGTTATTAGAGCTCTTGTCTAATTCTCTCGGAAAAGTTACGTTCTTTATTAGTTTAACTTCTTCTATCTTAATGCAATGTCCGGTGTCATTCGTGTGTTGTGCGACTCTCGATGATTTAAACGCTCATTAAATCTAGTTTCGATTTCACGTTTCGTTTGTCCAATCAATGTAACTTTATTACAATCCCAGCATGCTCACATGCCAAATGTAACTGTGTGTTTAGTAAAGATAAATGTATAATTAAAAATAATTAAAAATGCTGATTTTTCATCCATAATTAGGTTAGAATTCTTTCACGAAAAGAAAGAATAAATGTAGTTATTTAAATTAAGTACAGTTTAAATTGAACTAATTCAAATACTTACAGCCACACATCTTCATCACTCAAAATATTTGCTATTTATTATATATAAATAAAAAATACTGTATATAAATCTCGTGCTTGACACATTAACTATATTTGCGCATATTTCGGTGCACCTATTTCATTTTTCTAGCTTCATTGCAGTAAATGCTTGGATGAAAAAACAATCTTTTTGAGCCCACATTTTTTTTTTCGGGACTGAATCAAACCGAAAAAATATTTTCAGAACCGAAATCTGCTTGGGAGATGTAACAATTAGATTATTCTAATATCGATGTATGTTCGATTAAACGCTCGAACCATCATCCTCTACTAGCTTAATTGGTAAAGCGTTCGTCCGGCAAACGAGGGAATGTAGGTTCGAATTCTGCGTGGAGAAAAATGTTTCCTAATTTTACAGTTAAAAGCAATAATACATTAATTTGTTAAGAGGAATGCTTCTTATAGTTCCTAGATTTTATTTATTTCGTAGGTAGAAAGTAGATTGGCAATAGTGATAGTATTTGAAATTTTTCAGTAGCAGATGTTAAAGAGGGCTTTCTTCTATGCATAGGATTACATAGGTATAGTCGTGATACATTGAAAATTACCGACTTGAAACGCAAAGCCGTGATTTTTCTTTTTATTATAATTATTATAAACAAACCGTTGTGTGGAAAAGTTGATGCTTTTCTGACTAAGATTAAATATTGTTCTGATTCATTAATTTAGCGCTAAAAATACGTTTCCATAGAGCAATCTTATCTACCTATAGATTATTCTATATATTTCAGCGCATAAGCATGCCTTATAATTATGCACCATTAGTTTTTCTGTGTATTCTGCTATAGAAAAAAAAAATATAGATAGACTCGTTAGATTGCGATAGTATCATTTATAGTGCTAGAAGGCGAGTTCCTAATGAGTTGGAGCACTGTAGATTACTTAGCGCGCGATTTTTGCATAAGATTTTTTGGCCGAAAAAGATTTGCAGAAAATTTAAAAAAAAAAACAGTCGATTGATGTAGACTGATAAATTGGTAAATTTCTGGATAATTATTTTTCGTCGGAAACAATTAAAATAATAATATAAACACTGATAAATGCATTTTTTTAAATTAAATTCAAATTATGTTTATTTTATATCGAAAGTAACTGCAAAATGGGAGATGATGCCGTTGTGCGTTACCGCCCTAGGACGATAAAGTGAACCTACTGTTGCATTAGCAGACAGATAATGATGTGTTCATAGTCGATGATGCTAAAAGAATATGTTATTATCGATGTTGGGAATTAATTTACTAGGAATTACATCACCCGTGAAATAAAATTATTTCCGCTCGTTCATAAAATACAGTTTTATCATCTTATATTAAAAAAAAAAAAATTACTATTTATTAATGATTTTAATTAGCAGGAATGTTGCTTGCAAAAACTCACTTATTTATTTATTTCGCAGGTAGAAACTAGCTTTCTTAAGGGTGCTTTAACAGTGGGTGTGGCGATAATTCAAAAGATTCATATTCTGTTTTATGATATATGTATATCGTAAATATAAAAGAGCAGACAAAATACCCAAGAAGAAGAGTGGTGTAAAAGTCGACTGTTTGAAAAGAGACTTAAAAAAATATTAATAGCAAGAAAAATAGGATGAAATTTTTTCCACAGATTTGTAATACATTCGTTTATTTATTCACGTTTATAACATTTTTTTAATTGAGATTACTACTACTAAGTTGAGTAATATCAAAGGCACGATTGAGCTAAATAACTACATTTGTTGAATAATGGAGAAAATATTTTTCTATTATTCTTGTTATTTTTAAGGCTTTCTCTAAACTGGGGATGCAACCCAAAAATACTGCTTTGAATGTATACAGCGATAGTGAGACCGATCATCATTTATGCATCAGTAGTTTGGAGCAAAAGAACTAATCTGGTCACCGCAAGGATTAACCTCTCGAAAGTGCAAAGATTAGCATGCGTATTCATAACTGGAACTGTGGGAACTTGCCCAACAGCAGCTATCGAGGTGCTGCTATTAGATCTTACACCTCTCCATATTGTGGTAAAGAACGTGGCAAAAAAGAACCACACTCAGAACAGTCAAGGAAGGAACGATTATGCATAGGCTTCAATCTTCTGACGGTGATTAAACCTGGGACATGTCAAAGAAATTCAGCTTTGTAACAAAAGCGAGTGGGATTATAACACCATCTCGAAATTGGATAGAAATGCCATCAAATGGTACACTGATGGCTCCAAAACGGAAGAGGAAATTGGCATAGGAAAACATGGTCCTAGAACCAAGTACTTTGAAAAGCTTGGCCAATTACTCAAGTATCTTCCAGGCGGAAATACATGCTATTGAAAGATGCGTCCAGCTCAATATTGATACAAATTATGGAAAGCAGGAGATTATCATCATGTGTGATGGTCAAGCAGCCATCAGGGCTCTGAGTCTCACATGAAATCAGTTCCACGATGGTTTGAGAACGCCTAAGGAAATTAAACAAGCTAGGTAAAAGGAATATAGTAAACCCTCCTGTGGGTTCCAGGTGACACAGGAGTAGAAGGAAACGAGGTAACGGATAATCTCGCAAAAAAAAGGAGCTGGAATACCTTTTGTAGGGTCTGAACCCTTTTGTGGGATAAGCAGCAGTATAATACTGAAGAAACTGTAAAGAGAAATGGAGCAGAGAAAATCTAATTATTGGGAGAATCTCCAGCGAATGAGACAAAGTAAAATTCTTCTGGGAACCTATAACCAGAAGAGGTTTAGAGAATGCATCAGCCTGAGTAAGAACAACGTTCCCATATTAATAGGAATAATTTCAGGCTATTGGAAACTGAAAGGACATACAGTCGCGAGCAAATGTTATAGGCACCCTAAATTTTGGGCGAATATCACAGTAAGAAATGAGTAAATTAAAACTTGTAGGTAATAGATTATAAATATGTAGTATTTTAAGGGATCTTATTAATTTGTTGCATGTTAGAGTGTTTTTAGTACAGCTATACTACTTTTTAGGTGGGAGGGGAAAAGTGACATCTCGAAGACTTGAAAATATATACAAAAAAATAATTCATTTATAAAGGGTATCTATAAAGACTATTGTAACCATAAAGACGATTATGTAAATGTTGAAATAACTGTTACAAAAAAAATGCAAGAAACATGAAACCCATTAGTTTTGTCAAAGGTGCCTATAACATTTGCTCGCGACTGTATAAATAACTAACAGGAAATACCAATAAACTTCAGTCTCATAAATTCTTTAATCTTCAAAACACAATGTAGATTTCGTTAGCTAAGCTAACATCTTCAGGTGTACATACAAGTGTATTGTCAAAAACTAAATGCGTAAATACAGTTTTTGACAATACACTTGTATGTACACCTGAAGATGTTAGCTTAGCTAACGAAATGTACATTGTGTTTTGAAGATTAAAGAATTTGTGAGACTGAAGTTTATTGGTATTTCCTGTTAGTTATCAGTATATCTCACAGTGCTCGATTTACCTTCTACTTAATTGATTTACATATAAATAAGTTTGGATTCGCAAAGGAATCTGAATGTAGATTTTGTGGGGAACAGGATGAGGCACCCATCCATCCCCTCTCAAATTGTGAAGCACTGTGCAACTCAAGGGCGTTGCACCTGGGAACATATGAAATCGCCTTCTGATATCCTACACTTTCTGGAACGGAATAGGATTGGAAGGCAGCTGTAAAACAGCAAGAATAGGAGGCACAATTGATCTCTTAGATCCCAGTGTAACATCACCCTCCCCACATACGTACAAGGCTTTCTCTACACTAGTCATTTTATCTTTAATCAAGTTGCACGTAATATATCATACAACAAAATATCGCTATTTTAAGTTCCCGCCACAGAATTGTTAACGCACCCTTAATAGTAGTAGTTTGGTCATTGGAATTTTAAATTATGATTATTATAATTAGATTTAGAATTTATGGTAATATAAATTCCTACTTTTGCATGCGTACATGTTGATTCATTATTCTAATACCATCACGGTTAAATTAAAACAAACATACGTAATTTTGTTTCGTCTCGGTTATGGATTAATTAAAATGACATCATAGCGAGAGAAGGGCACAACGCACACATGATATTGTATGTAACCTTCGAACCGTTGCGGATGCTTTGTCAGTGCATCAGAATTAAACATGTTTTTACAAACTAGTTGTAATAAAACATTTTTTTTTTGCAATAAAAACTTAAATTCTCGTTATCTTGTTCGTTAGCGGTTGCTAAGATGAATCACACGGATAATTTGTCGGTATTAATCCCTAGATACATACAAATGTATATTATTAACATACCTGCGTGTAAAATTTAATTTCTCTGAGATCGAATTGAGCTTCAGTAACGAAGAACCGACTGAACGGATCCTGCGGTAACAATTTAACGATAAAACTGAGCGAATGTTTCTCTTCGGCCGGATCGTCTGGCAGTCTATATTTCACCGCGACTGCCAATATATCGCTCAAGACGCTTTCACCGGCATCGCAACCGGGTCTCACTGTAAAATCCAAGACGGTGATACACGAAGGATCCGGCAAATCGACGTGATGACTCTTGAGGACGGCCTGTAACCATTCCTCGGTGACCGGCCAATCGGCACCGCTACTGCTCTCCTCTTCGCTGTCCGACATTGTCCTCTGGTCGTGTGTGTGTTTGTGTGTGTGTGTCTCTTATATCTCACCGAGAAGAGGAGGACATCACGCGCCGGTGATGCGTTCGACGTTCGGGCTAGCACTGACGGGCGAGATTGCGCTCCGTCTTTCGCGATGGGCGTGGCGTCTACTACGGGTCGTGCTGCCTTCTTTTCCGGGCGCGCCGCCGAGTCCTACGGCGCGTCGTCCCCTCAATCGATAGTGCATTCGGAGAGGGCGACCGACCGACGCGTCGGGCACGCAGATTCGCGTAAATTCCCCTTGTCGTGTGAAATTTACGCGCGCCGCGCCGGATGGGGATTAACCTGGGGAGTAATGGAAGAGGGACGTGCTGTTGCCCTAACGATAATATACAGATATATTTTCATATCTTTAATGTTTTCTTTTGCAGGGTATAGACGATGGCTTCTTTCAATGAAACCACGGTGGTGCAGTGATGCTTCTTTCTTACCTGCGTCCCTAGAAAGATTCCTTTCATTCGAATAAATATTTTTTTCTTTAAACGTCAATAAGTCGGACGTTGCTCGACTGAGGAGTCGGCCGCGAAGTTTCATTTTTCAACAGAACCTTACTTTTCATTAAACTAGTAATTGACAACTTGACGTAAAATGACTTGACGATGAATTACTAGAATATGAGTTGGTGTTTGCGCTGTTTCCATCGTCTTTTCGCTGGAAATCCGACGTTTTGGCAGTGTTCCCATCTTCAGGGTAACTCTCACGAGGGCTATGATTTGCCAATTCCATTGTTTGCGAAGCAAATTTATTCTCAGATATGAGCTGCTTATGCGTTTGTTCTGTATCGTGCAGTGTACACACTACTCTACAATATGGTCGTATACTGGCTTCTCTGGGTCGTATACTGGCTTCTCTGGGTCGTATACTAGCTTCTCTGGGTCAGGCATATACAGGACGTTTAAAGATTTTAAGGGCATGTAGTACGATCGAAAATAGGGTTAAAAGTCATAATAAACATATGTTCACAAATCAACCGTTTACGAGATAACAGCGAGTGTTCTAGTAGTACATGGATATAACATATCCCAGTAAACAGGTGCTTATCAGCTATTGTTTTATGACAGTTTAATTTGACGTTTTGTGCAATTTGTAGCAATTACAATGGTTGCGTATTCTAATGCTGAAATGAGCGATATGGTGTTCATGTACGGTCGTGCTAATGGGAATTCTTTACAAGCTCGTCGATTCTATGCTGAAACGTTTCCTGATCGCCAACTACCTTCGCATGTGATGTTTCAGACGGTGTTTCAACGACTAAGAGAAACTGGTTCATTTGAGAAGTGATCTTCTGATACTGGACGACAGAGAATAGCATGTACTCCACAGATAGAAGATCGAATTTTGAATATTACTGATGAAAATCCCGAAACTAGCGTTAGAAGAATTTCGACTCAAGTGGGTGTAAGCAGCAATCTTGTTTGGAGAACTCTTCATGAGCAACTCCGATACCCCTACCATATCCAACGGGTACAAGCCCTTACTGCTCCGGATTATCAAGCGAGAAGGGCTTTCTGTGAGTGGTTTTTGTGAACAGCTGCTGATCGGCCAGATTTCGCTGATAACATCTTTTCACTGATGAAGCTGGTTTTACTAAAAATGGAATATTTAATTTCCACAACAATCACGTTTGGTGTGACGAGAATCCTCATGCTACCGTTGAAGCCAGGCACCAGCAACGTTTCTCTCTAAACATCTGGTTAGGCATGATAGGGAACGGTTGTTAGGACCGATTGTTTTGCCACAACGCTTAACAGGCCCTGCATACCTCGAGTTCTTGGAAAATACTTTACCTGAACTTTTGGAAAATTTACCTATAAATCTAAGACTGAACTTGTGGTTTATGCAAGATGGAGCTCCACCGCATTTTACGCGTGCTGTTAGGGAACATCTTAACAATGAATTTCCTGGGAGATGGATAGGGCGAGCAGGTCCCATTGCTTGGCCTCCAAGGTCTCCCGATCTAAACCCGTTGGACTTTAGTATCTGGGGTTATTTGAAAAGTTTAGTGTACGCAACACCGGTAAACGATCTTCCAGAGTTGCGCCAACGAATAGAACACTGTTGCCAGATAATACGAGAAAAACCCTTGTTTTTTGAAAGAGTGCGCGCTTCCTTTGAAAGCAGATGTAGATCCTGTGTCGAAATGGAAGGACGTCATTTTGAACATCTTCTTTAGTTATAATCTATTTTATGTTAAAATGCAATAACATCTTAATAAAAACCGCTAAAGCAAACTTATTCTGCAATTGCGATAAAATCGCTGTTATCTCGTAAACAGTTAATTTGTGGACATATGTTTATTATGACTTTTAACCTTATTTTCGATCGTACTACATGCCCTTAAAATCTTTAAACAATGTTTTAAAACACCCTGTATTATTTGGAACCTATATTTATACGAAATGTATTCAATTGCTGATTTTGCTGTGCTGATAGATGATCAGACTATGTAAGCTTAGCATTACTATAGAAATAATCGGTATCTCCAAATATGCTATTTTTTCTTCAAGCGTTGGCAAATTTAAACAAAAACATCTATTGATATTGAAATAATAACAGGTTAAATTCGAATTCCAAACTCCTTTTTATTTAATATATTTATTGCAACATGTTTCGGCTACATACCATATTCAGGCAATAAAACGTCAAGTTTGTTTTATGTATAAGATTGATGTGTCAAAATTGATACACCGTCGATATACCGTCGGCAATCTGACTTTTGTCGGCGTACTACATACAGAACAAAAGAAATAAATTACCTGTTGTCAGTGGCAATCTTGGAAGGAATAATGACGGAATAGCTGTTTTCCATAAAAACATGTTGGACGATATGCCTTCTTAAGTAAAATGAATATGAGATATACGATAATTTCGATAAATTTCTCATTACCAGAAGGCTCAATCTGTTTATTGAAGTGTTGCGTATCCTTTTCTGGATTAGGAAACCGATAAAGATGTCCGGTCAGTGCAATCCATTACTGCACAGTAACGACCTCTCATGTCTAAAGCAGCAATCATACAGTAAATCACTTTTATCTCAAAAATTTTGATTTTTTAGGCTTGCTGCAGAAAGAAGGCTTCGTAAAAAAACTTTCACTGCCAAATGCATAGGTGTTCTATATGAAATAACTAAATACAACCCAATAATTAACCTACTAATAAACACTACAGCAACTCTACAACTAACACACTAATCTAAAAATACAAACTACAACCTATGAAACGAATAATTATTTGTTCAAGAGAACACAAGTCGTAAAACTTTTGACTTGATAACGCTCGAATCGATAATACTCAATACGCTGTCAGAAGCTAAATGACACAAAAACAACAATGGCGGTAACACGTGATCTACTCCAGCATTCGACGCCGCCGATTGTGATGGATTGTATCCCTCAACAAATCGTGACGTCACACTGATATAAACATATCGTATTTAGCCCGCGCAAAATAAAGAGGACTTGAATCATCTATCAATATCTTTCACTTAAAAGAATAAACTGTTTCAACGAAAAATATATTATTTCCGAAGAAATGCGTGAATTTAAAATTATATTCCTTTTCAAGGAAACACCAAATCATGTTGGCCATATAGAAAACGCAAAAACTTTTGGTTTAATGCAATTCCTTTTAAATGAATAAGATATTTCTCTGTGAATAACCTTTCAGAAAACACTACAACACTGCTACAGTATCCAACGTCTTAAGTTGGTAGGGGGTCTAAATTTACTTTAGTTTCGATTTTTCCGGATGTCTATCACTGTCACTTTGCGCTGGAGAGGTGCAGCGGCTCAGGTTGCTCACTAAATGGCTCAGTGCTATACGACGGGACACTCTCGGGTCTCCAACTCCAAACACAGAGGGCATAAGGACCCTCCCTCTCATGAGGGACCGAAAATGTGACATGGCACCCTAAGCAAATGCAAATTCCAAAATAGTAAGATTTTAGGTTGTTCAGTCGGTTATAAAAATCGTGTCGGCTAGTGTAATTAATATTTTATTCCAAGAGCTGGCGTCAAAAGAGTACAAGAGTTTTCGCAGTTACGCGTCCTTTTATTTTGGTGTCTTATTGTTAGATTCTGGTCTATAAATTCACTAATCATTTACAAATTTTGAGCTTTCAGAAAACAGTTTAGAGATGCTAATTAATGTTACATCTTTCCAAGCGTCCCAGCACCAGGTGTCCCTACAGCTGAAGTGCTGACTCTACGGTGGCTCTCTATCACTAAACTACAATTCGATTTTAAAATATCAACCTTCCGAAGATTCTTACATTTTTTTGACACCAACTCTCCCACTATTTCTACTGATTAATAAAATCGAGTAACCAGAACATTAAAACGCACGGGTTAAGTATTTTGATTATAAAGGTGTCCCAAAATGAACGCAAGATTTGAATTTGCCGCCATTTGTGCAGTAAAGTGTTGGCAACCCTGAAAAAAAAACAATTCGACAGCTGACAGTTTAGGGTTAGTAAAAATGGAGCGTTACACGATAGAACAACGTGTCTTCATTATTGAACAAAATTTCAAAAATAATGAAAGCATGGCAGCCGCCGTTCGATATTTTCGGAATAGTGTTTTAACTTCGTCAACTGTGGAGAGATTAATTGAAAAATTCAGGGAGATTGGATCCGTTGGAGACGCCAAACACACTGGTCGTCCAAAAACAAGCCGTTCAAATGTCAATATCGAAGCAGTGCATGAGAGTGTCGGTGACAATCCAGGAACCTCAATTCGGTGTCGTGGACAAGAATTGCAAATTTCAAGAAGCTCTCTACAGCGTATACTCACTAAAGATCTGTGTCTCCATGCTTACAAAATTCAATTAACACAACAACTGAAGCCTAATGACCATGCACAGCGAAGAGAGTTCGTTGAATGGATTATTGAACATCAACAAATGGATGCTGATTTTTCCAGCAAAATCATCCTAAACGATGAAGCACATTTTCACCTTGATGGCTTTGTTAATCGCACAAAATTGCCGCTTTTGGGTTCTGAGAACCCATATGTGATTGTCGAAAAACAAATGCATCCACAACGTGTCACTGTTTGGTGTGGATTTTGGGCTGGAGGTATAATTGGACCATACTTTTTTGAAAATGAGGCTGGTCAAGCAGTGACTGTTACTGGGGTTCGATATCGCGACATGATAACACAGTTCCTTCTGCCGAAATTGGATGATATTGATGTGGCCAATATGTGGTTTCAACAAGGCGGTGCCACATGCCATACAGCCCGTGAAACAATTCAATTACTGCATGAGACATTTCCAGGTCGTGTACTCTCTCGTTTCGGTGATCAGACTCAGCCTCCTAGATCTTGTGATTTAACACCAATAGATTTCTTTTTATGGGATTATTTGAAATCACAGGTCTATGTCAACAAGCCCACAACCACCCGTGCATTAAAGGAGAAGATTCAACGCTGCCTCAACGAAATTCAGCCACATTTATGCAGAATGGTCATGAAAAATTTCGACAAACGAGTGCGTATGTGCATGCAAAGCCGTGGAGGCCATTTGCCCGATGTGTTATTCCATAAATAACCCTATCCTATGTACTTTATGATTTAATAAAAAATAACAATCAAAGACTAAAAACTGTGTTTTCTATTTAATTCAAAACTTGCGGTAATTTTGGGACACCTTTGTAAATAAGTACTTCCACATAGCAAGTATTTCATAAAATTCCATTGTAGATGCTAAACACTAAGTAAGTCACGGCAAAATTGGTAAACATCTTCGAAAGGGAAAAATTCCAATCTTCCGATTCACCTCTCAGATTCCTTAAAACTATGTCGGTCGTGCCGATATTGATTGCACGATAGGCGTAGACTCTGAAGACAGCGAATCAATTGCCATACAGAGGAAAAGGTGTACGATAAAAACGGATTCAGAGAAACGCTCGATGACCGGCGATGCCGATCGATAACCCTCCGGTCTTAACAACTGTACACCGTGGTAAACACAAGACGGAAACGACTGTGTTAGCATTCATTGTCAAACCGCGAAACGACTTCATGAATAAAAGATAACCGGAACAAGCTCGCGTAACTTAAGCGCCCTATCTCCACTTACTCATGTAGATTAGATCTTGATGAAGGTAACGCGACCTTCGTGGAAAATGGGAAACGTAGGAAATGCGGATACGCGTTTTCGGGTATAAGTGTGCGGTCATGTATCGTTATTATACGTGCTTATTTGTACGCGCTTTTTAAAATTCATGAAAATGTTGTTGATGAAAAAGCGTACATATTTCATACCTTGAAAATTAACCTGATTTCTCTTATTTCTTGTAATATGCACTTACATTGCCTTTCGTAATGCTATTATGGAAATTGCTGTCTAAAATATTACTTTACTAAAAGGTAATTTTCAAGCTATAGTACCAGTCATTAAATTAAGTCGTTAAACATCGCTGCCCATTTTTTAACTTATAACTAGAGACCGGATTATATGTAAAGAAAAACTGGAATATATGCGCATATATATGCATCGATTTTTGAGAAAATATGCATAAACCTGGGGCATATATGCAAAATAATTGCGACAATATGCAAAATTTTTACGTAAAATAAATAAGAGCAGAAATTTAAACATTAACTTTATTGCATAAAATTTTTTCACAACATATTTCTAAAACAATTTATAATTAAATGTTTTTCAAAATTGCGTAAAAGAAAGTTTTGTCTTCTATCAGAATACATATGTTTCGAAATAGAAAAGCTTCTTTCAATATCCACAGATGTAATTGGTGCATTTTTTAACTTTGCAATACATTCTAAACTAAAATTAAAGTTGAAATCGTTTACTGTTTCACCTTCCAAAATTTTCTTAACTTTCTTCAATTTCAAATACCCAGCATTTTTATTTATCATTTTTTTAAATTTATCGTGAATAGAATTACCTATTGTACCCTTAACCTTCTTACATAGCATATCAAATTCGTCTACTATTTCGACTGATTCCGAGAGCGACATCCCTTGCGTTTCTAGATTACGAATGGAACTTGAAACAAAGCCATAATTTGACTTAATATACAAAAGGTTTTGTACCAATTCTGTTGATGTTACTATCTTTTTACAGTTTTCTAGAGCAATGCAGTCAGCAGTGATTTCAAGAATTACATTTTTTATTCCTTAAAATTATCGGCGAAAAAAATTGCAGCCTCTAACCGTGTACCCCATCTCGTAATAATCGGTTCAGGAGGCAACTTAACACCGGGAAGTCGCTCCTTATAAAATTGGATTCGTAAAGGTGCTTTTAAAAATACTTTTTTAACATTGCTAATTAAATCATTAATCAAAGGGAATTGATTCCTAATGTCTTCGACTACACGATTGAACCCATGAGCTAAACAAGTAGTATGAATAATGTCACTATAAAAAAAATTAAATTTTGCGCGGTTTTTATCATGTATGGTGTAGCGTCGGACAACATTAGTAAAATTTTTTCACAAGGTATACTTCCAGGTAAAAAGAAATTTGATAAACCTTCTTGAACGAATTGGGCAATTGTCACATTATTTGTTTTTTGAAGTTCTTTAGAATAAATTAAATATGATTTACCTACAATATCTTCATGAAGAATTCCTATTAACAAATAGGCAATATAAGGGCCACACTTATCCGTACTTTCATCTACCTTGATATAAATAAAATTATTCCCTACGAATTGTTGAATTTCTGCTATTGTTTGCTAATAAAATTGATCGCTATACTCATGAATGACGCACAGTATTTAAAAAAGTTAACACAATTACATGCTGTTTTGCGCTCAAAGATATTCAATGGAATGAATAGTTTTATTTGGAATTAAAATAATAAAAAAGTATTTACCACATCCTTCTGCTAGGCGAAATTAAACACGTCCAGTTCTTGGAAAAAAAGTATTAGAGATACCAATGTAAAAGATTTATCGTTCTGAGAATTGTCGGTTGTCGATCTACATTAGGAATTACTAGGAATTTTTACTAATAGAAAGGATAAGAAAAAGCTTAAATATGCAATATATGCAACTTTTGTAAAAATATGCCTGGAAATACCTAAATATACAATATATGCAATCATTAATTAGCGCCTAATTAACTTTAATTAGTGTAATACGTCCACATATAGACTATAATTAAAGATATGTAAAAAATAAAATATATGCACTTTGCATATAATCCTTTCTCTAGTCATAACTCTTGAACCCTAATTAGAAATTGGTATGTGTTCGTGTCAGAAATTTGAAAGTCTACAATAAAACCCTTCCACCGAAGTGGTTGCATTTTCATTTGTTTCTTTATTTGAGAAAGAACACAACAACATACATATCCCTGGAAGAATATTTTATACTATAAAAATATAACTAAAGATTTGTTTCACAAAAAGGAAAGAATGTGAACTCAATTATCATAAAACACTTGCAAATATATGTATCACTTAATCAAACATTGTTTTACTAGAATCGTGTTTTCTTTTTATTATTATTATTGTTTATTACTATAAGCTGTTCAGAGATATTTGCAACAAAATCAGAATAAAGAACGCATAAATTTGTGTATTTTTTAAATCTATTTTCCTACTTCCTTTAAAATATAAATTACTGCACGCGTTTGAAAATTCCCGACAACAGCTTTACAAGATGGCAGCTAGGCTTGAAGGTCATTGAAAACGGACCACAAGGAACAAAGGATTTTGGGAGTTTAGCCTTACTGCTATATACTGTGATTATAATATGGTACATGCAATCTAAAACGAGACAAATGCCTAGCATTGTGAAAAAGTCGTTAGAAATTTTGTTATTACATTCAATATTTCACGCCTCGATTTAAGAAGACATATCTTAACTTCATTCCTTATGTGATTGTATGAGTCAAAGGGGAGGTTCCTCTTGTATTTATTATACTAAAGAAACCTTAAAAACATATTTTGCACCTTTTCAATCAGCTTTTCTTCTTTATGGTCATCGGACATCAAATAACCGGGGGTAATAGGGTAATAGTTTAGGGAAGAAAAATTCATTGTGTTTCGCTTAATAAAGCCCAAGGTTCTGAATGCATTATTGCTAACTTCACGAATATGTTCAGAAAAACTAAGCCTAAAGTAACACCCAGGTCCTTAACTGACGATCTTCTTGGCAGGATGGTACCATCCACTCTGTAATCATAAGTATAATTGGATTTTTTTTTCTAGTAAAACTAATCATTAAATACTTGCTAAAATTCAATAGTGACAAGTTGCTTTTAAACCAATTAGACACGTTAGCAGGCTGCCTTTGCAAAACTAGGCAGTAGGCATCAGTTACATTTTTTTTTATATAAATTTTAGCATTTTCAGCAAATAGTAGACATTTGGAATCTTTTATATGGATGAAAATATCATTTATAAGTATCATGAATAGCAATGGAGCTAAATTACACCCCTGCAAGATACCAGGCACGACCTGGAACGGGTCGGAATCAGCACTCTTATAGAACAGAAACAGAAAAAAAAAGTTTCACCAAGCTCTTGAATCTAAACGCACTTAATTTAGAGATTAACTCTATCGAAGGCTTTTGAAAGATCTATATATACAGCGTGTCCCACCGAACAGGGCATCAGTTTTTTTTGAACTTCTAGTAGGAGTTTGATTTTGAAACTTGCAGTGCTGTGATCTATTTAAGGAAAATATTTTCAACCGTATAGTACTTTCAGTGTACAGGGTGTTGATATCAATTTTCTTATTTTAAATTGAATGGTATAATTTTTATCGGTCTAATGAGTTTGCCGAGTCATTTGCAACTAGCTTATGTCAAGGTTCCCTTTCCCTAAAATCGACCGTTTTTGAGATATTTTTATTTTCGTTGAATTTTTGACATTTGCACTCTCAAATAAAATTAAATAGTTTATGAGATAGCAGATATTTAGTGGTTCTACTAAAGTCGATGTAAATATAAGGACGTAGCTATAAGGTGTTACAGCAATAATTACTGAATCACATCACATCACAATTAGGCATATTTTTAGTAATTTTATGCAAGAAATGCTAATACTTCAAAAACTATTAAGAATAAGTATACCAAACCCTAATATCAATCGATGTAAAATTTTACGCTGCATTCAAAGCTGTAGTAAAAAAATACCATGTTCCATTTGAAAGAAAAAAGTTTTGTTAGCTTAAAAGTATTCACATTGAAGATGCGTTTTTAAACACCCTGTATGTGATTGAGTGATTATTGCTATGACACATTATAGCTACGTCCTTATATTTATATCGACTTAGATTAGGAATTTTTACTAATAGGAAGGATAAGAAAAAGCTTAAATATGCAATATATGCAACTTTTGTAAAAATATACATAGAAATGCTAAATATGCAATATATGCATCACTAATTAGCGCTAATTAACTTCAATTAGTGTAAACGTCTACATATAGACTATAATTAAAGATATGCAAAAAATAAAATATATACACTTTGCATATAATCCGGTCTCTAATAATAACAAATTAGATTCCACCGATCTTCCACGAAAAGAACCATATTGTTCGAGAGCTATTCCGGATTTTACCTGAGGAAAAAGTTCTGTTGTGAATAACATATTCAAAAATCTTCTCCTGTTGTTAAAAGCACTCTATCTTTATTTCCAGGTGCTGATATCTCCAATATTAGCCGGCTTAGCGGTCGGCATAGGCGTACCGATCCTGCTCTTCTACGTATACGGCGTAGTTCCAGTTTCTCTATGCCGTTCGGGCGGCTGCGGGGGCACCACCGGCATCCTAGACGAGAACGAGATCATCTCTACCAGGAACACCACCGACACCACCTCGATGGACGCCGTTAGCTCGCGCGTCGCTAATCCGTCCATCGGCGAGGTCAGTCTGGCCAGCGGTAGCCAATTGTTGCGGGAGGCGGACAGGGAGTCAGCCGAGCACGGTCGCTTTGGCGGGAAGCGTCGGCGCCACCACGTGTCACAGACTGGAAGTGCAGGCTGACATGGCGTCCGCGCAGAGGCTCAGCATCGGCAGTTTATCCGATAAGTCGGTTAACGTAAGCTTGGCTGATGATGGCGCTGCGTCTACTAGAGCTTTAGCCGGCTCGATGCTCAATTATAAGGTAATTATTTTGTCTGATTTTGTAAGGACCATCTCATGGAACTGAGATAACGAAGCAATTCACGGTAAAAGTATTTATTTATTTATTCATTTCTGCCAAACAGTTCATTAAATCAATTACAAGACAAGAGAGGGAAAAATAAACATAAATAAATAAAATGTAGATAATGCGTACTGAATTGCAATGTATACTATTAAAATAAATAATAACAAGGTTCTATGGTAGAAGGTTTATAAGTAAGTACTGCATTAATAAAAAATCTAAATAGTAATAATAACAGTAATAAAAGTAGAAAACCAAGTATGAGATCATAATAAAGTAAGGAGTATATTTCCAAATCTTATATAATTTTAACAAATTAATGGAAAAGATTTGTTGTGTCAACTGCTGATACAAGTGTCAAGTAAATCATCGCGATTTAGGGAATTATTCTTAAAATAAAACTCATGTAAACGTCCATTGAAACGTTACAACCACATTTATTCATTATTAGTTGTTTTTTTTTTTGTCGACACGCATCTTAATTTCAATTCTTTCTATACCACGTCCTACGCTCTACATATTGAACGTACGCATGCTTAGATTCCCACTTGCGCAGCGAGCCTATATAAACCGTGCATTTACCGCGATAGTAGCGGATACCTAATCCCTTTCCTTGACCTAACTACAAATCGTAGTCGCCCTTCTGGTGTGACACGACAATAGTTGTTCCGATCCTGTTTGATAATAGACCGTAGTCGTCCCGTGGGTGTGGCACGGCGCGATTTTCCCATACGAGAATAATACTACTAGAAAACGTTTAGACCATTGAGCATTTGCGAATTTTCAGGTTGTATAGGACTCGTCATTTTGATGCATGCCATGTCAAGTAGATCAGCTGTTAGAGGAGTATTTTGTTTTGTTTGCTTTAGAGAACTGTTCTTAAAAAAAAAAAACGTAAACGTCCATTGAAACGATTTAAACTTTCAGAACATGGATCTATAAACAAGAATTGGTTTAGTGTGATGTTGTTACGAATTACGAATATTGAATTAGTTATTTGTACGACTAGGCTAGGAACTACAGTTTTGCGAGTATGAATACACTATTTTTTGGGCCGACAAATTTTAATTTTGAAGAATGAATATGTTTGGAGAGTTGTTCTTTATGAATCCATCTATTATTCTTTATCGCTATTTAATTAACGTACTAAACAGAGATACACTATAATCGATAATCTTTATTAATGATTTATAAAAATTCCAATTTTATGATTTATTATAAAAAGTCTGCATTTGCACTTGATTGCATACCTATAAAACTTTTTAGTATTATGTCTCATTTCCAAAAGCAATCTGAGATTTCCTAAAAGCAGCGAACGAAAAAAAATGAAAATCTTTCCTAGAAATAAATGCGGGAAATTTGAATTCTGCTAATTCTCTACTTTTTTCTATTTTTTATCATTTTTTTTTTTACAAATATATAGTTTGACAGTTCTAACTATTATAACATATTGCTGTGAACTGATGGTCCAAGCATATAAGTAAAGAGAAATTAAAAATGACAAAATTAATTTAGCTAGCTCAGCAAAAGTGAATTTAAAAGGGCGCCAGAGATTCTTAAATCTCAGAGAAAATTTATTAAAAATTAATAGTGGGCGGTTGCAAAAATGACTTTCATTAAAATTCCCAAAAATTGAAATGGCAGATTCAAAAATAAAAGAACTAGTGATTTTTAAAATGATATTTACAATCATTAACTTTATTTTTATAAAAAAAAAAAAGAAAAAAAACATTTGATACAATTTGCAGGAAAAAAACCTTGAATATAAGATTCTGGCATACAACAAACCTGCATAAGATTCTACAATTAAGAAAGGACAATGCAAATCCTTTAGCAAACAAAATGGTGAATTCGTTCTAGAAGGACTTTCTATACCACAAAAAATCCACGTGGTTTTTTAAAATCAAAGCAAACTAAAATTTAATTCAAATGACGTAAAGAAACAAGCAAAATCAAAAATGAAAAAAACACAAGCTCACAGCTTCACTTCACCTACCCCGAGGTGATAAAATTAAAATTAAATTGATAACTACAAAAAAAAACGGAAAATTTAAACTCTGAACGCGCTTACTTCTAAAACGAATATAATTAAAAAGCCTTACATGTAATGTGCACAAATATATAATACTAATTAACTAAAGAATTACAAGATAGACGATTTTACATACAACAACGAGCTACATCTTAAACTGCAAAGGATTACCATTAACGGTAACCAAAAACAACACATCAATACGCGGGCTCGTCTATCTGATAACTCCTGGGGCCTCTAGGTAACATTCTCATAAATATGAAATATACAAACTCGTGCGGTGAACGCACAGCGCAACGCTAAGAAAAAACTAGCAAATAAACTATACAATACAGGAGTACGCAAAATGTACAAATAAATGAAATTAAATATACAGCACTGTCCAAATAAAATACTTCTAACAATTGAAACAAAACTCTTAACAAAATTAAGAATAGTGGAAACTCTATCATTGTTTTGACAAGGCTGATATGGAATAAATAAAAATACACATTTAAATTTCCGAAACCCGGGGTGCCAGACTACAGCAATATGTACAATAATAGAATGTCCAACAATTATATTTTCTATATTGATTCTACAAACAACGATACAGAAAAAGTTCAACAGCGACAAAAACTTATGTCTGATGCTAGCGTACTTGTACTTGTACACTTTGATAAAAACAAATTGAGGAAAATACCTTAAAAGTGCAACCAGATAATAATAATGTTGCATATATTTTTTTTGTAAAGACCCCTCCCAGTAAACCAAATTCAAATTTCGCGCAGTTATTTTGAGTAACTTCAACATTAAAGCATGAAGTTACCTACGATTTTGGTTAATGGTTATTTGAATACCTTTAAGTTGAAGTTACTGAATATAATTGCGGAAGATTTGAATTTTGTTTACTGGACTGCGATTGAAACTTTTACTGTAATGTTTTAAGTTACATTTTAAGCAAAATGATAAAAAAAAAATTCTTGTTCGATACGCCATCGACTATCCTATGAAAACAATAAACAATAATTTTGGAAACAAATATGAGCTTATGTTTTTCAAACATCATGGTATTTCTGATAGTGAATTTAAAAAAAAAGAAAAATTTATATTATAGATACACTTTTTTAATGTTTTCTGATATTTTTATTTCAGTTTTTAGCAAGATAATATTCTCTAGCTGTTAACTGCAGATATATTGACAAGAATTAGCAAAAAAAAAAACAAATTTATATATCAAGAAACAAAGATTATTTTAAATGTCCACTAGTCCACTAAAAGCAAAAATATTTTATCACCGCAAATAAATCAACAGTGGTAAATAAGATATAATATGTACTATGAAAAAGTTAATAGGCATTTGACGAAATAAATAAAAGCACATATTCCGTGTGTAGCTTCGCTTTAACACAAAAATATGTTTTAATTTCATTATAAAACGAATATTAATCCATTAAGCCTATATGTGTGTTTTGGTTTTTGTTTTATTTACTAACCTGTTACTTGCTTTGACTCCTTTAATATTCATTTCATAATAATTTTGCGAAATGACAATTCATTTATGAATGCTCAACCTCTTCGCTGTACGCGCAGTTAAACCACTTTCATTCGTTTCGCACCGACTCTTCGGTTATTTTATATTTTTACGCGTTTGTGCAACGGAAAATTCCACTTACGTTTAATCACGTCAGATCACGTTTAATATTTGTTTGGTCGTACACTTTTCTAAAATCAGCCTAGTTGGGACATCTATAGTACGGCAGCGGAACTATTCTTTGCCCGTATATATATTTATATTGTATTTGGTCATACTTACAATTAGTGTGTTAAAAAAAGGTTGTCGGATATTTTACCCAATTGTAGTACTGGTGGAAATAATAATAATATCAAAGAAATTCTGATCGCAATGTAAATTAAACAAATGTTTATTTAAAGTAAAACTAAAGAAGTTGTTCTACTTGTCCACCGTTCATTTCTAAGCACGCTTCACACCTTCTTATGAAAGATCGACGCAATCTTTCGAAAATTCCTGTAGTCCTCCGAATTTCCTCGCAACAATTTACGATTCGTTGCCTGAGTTATTTCAAATTGTTTACAGATCGTGCGTACACTAATTGTTTTAGATGCACCCAAACATAGAAGTCTAGAGGTGTCAGGTCAGGGGATCTAGGAGGCCATGCAGTTGGTCCACCCCGTCCTATCCATCTCTCGTTGTAATCTTGATTTAAGAAATTTCTAACTACGATGGAAAAATGCGCAGGAGCTTCATCGTGCATAACCACATATTTAATCTGTTAAAAAGTGGCACGTCTTCCAACAAAACGGGTAATTCATTTCTTAAAAAATCCAAGTATACTTGTCCGTTAACGATTAGGGAGAAATACTGACCAATTAAACAGTCTCCAAAATAGTAAGCCAAACATTTAGCGAAAAACGTTTTGGTGATGCAGTTCAACAACAGCATGGGATTTCATCTGCCTAGACGTGATTGTTATGAAAATTGAATATTCCGTCTCTTGTAAACCCAATCTCGTCACTAAATAAAATCTGAGTCGCAAAATTAGGAGTTTCTGCCAGCTTTCGTAAAACCCAATGACAAAAAACCCTACGTGCATCATAATCGAGAGGAGCAAGAACTTGCACGCGTTGAATGTGGTAGGGATAGAGCTGTTCCCCTCAGAATTCTCCAAATGAGAGGATGACTGACGTTCAGTTCTGCGGCAAGTCTTCGGGTGCTAATATTTGGGTTGTCTTCTACCGTCTCAAAATATCTAATTCTACTGCGGGAGAAGAAACTGATCTAGGTCTACCAGAATCACCATTAATTTTAAATGAACCAGTTTCGGACAGCCGGATATGAAGTTTTGAGAAAATCTTATCATTCGGTAACAACCGATTTGGAAATTCTTCGGCATACATACGCCGTGCTTCAGTGGCATTACCATTCGCACGACCGTACATAAGATGCATATCGGCCATTTCTGCATTTGTGTACTTATGCATAATTTGAGAAAAAAAAAATTGACGCAAATGATAAATTATCTGATGACAGATGTCTGACAGAACTAATTTTAAGTCACAATCAGTTGTTTGACAAGGGAATATTCTCAAAACCGAAAAATGTTTTTTTTTTTTTATTTTAAAATATGCAATCGGCTATATGTCAAAAACAGTTGAATTGCGGACCCATGTTGACTAAGACTTTTTTGTTTATTACCACCAGTACTATAATTGGGTAAAATATCCGACAACCTTTTTTTAACACACTGTATATGACTTGTCCATTATACCTGTATGTATTTATAGGACGATATAAATCAAATCAAATAATTATTATCTAATAATTATTTCATTTTCAGGCGGCAAACGGCAGCGACTCTTGCAGCTGCGTCACAACCGGCGAGGATTGCATATCCGAACGCGTCCGCTTCGACGATAACGTCAGCTTCATCGCCGCGCACGCGTACGAGGGCAATTGCGCGGAGAAGGCGAGCATCGGCAGCAGTTGCAGCTTCCGCGCGCGATGCGGCAAGGCCGCCACGTTCTCGCGCGCCACCACCAGCACGCAGACAAGACGTCCGACACCCTCAGCAACGACAGTATATTCTTGGAAATCGGCGCCGTCCTGCCCGACGACAACAAACCGGCGCGCAAGTACACTTCGACGGCGGCCGCTCTGCGTAGCCAATTTTTCCACGCCAATCCCAACGAGAGCAAGCCGAGGAGTCTCGACGATAAGATCGTGATCGAGGTGTCGAACGAAACGTTGGATAGGCAACCCGCGTGCTCGTCGCCGATCGAAGACGCCTCCCCTGCTATACGCGTCGCCACTGAAGAAGAAACATCGAAGTTATATAGTTACCTAGCCGCTTGGAATTCCGTTAAAGACTGATGTGCATATACTTAGGATTTATTTATTTCTGGTCCTTTATATGTATAGGTAATGAGGAAAAAAAAAATATTAAAACATTGGATATAATATGATGTAATTATACTTAGCTTAAACTCTAAAAAAAAAAAAAAAACGGAGTAACTATCGCAGTCTATAAGTGTTATTTTTTTAGTTTCAGGTCGCACTGTATATTTTTCTTTTTATTTTCTCCTAGATTTTTATTTCATGTATCGGTTGCGTTATTGAGGAAGGAAGAGAGGATTTATTTTTCGCATTTCTCTTTTATGTTTGCAATTATTGTCGGACGTTATTTTCTCATTTCAAAATTTGTCGAAAATAAAAAAGTATCTAAACGAAAATTGTTTTTATTATACATCCCTCTTATGCAAAATCGGTATTTTGATTATTATTAATAATAATAATTATACAGGTGTGCCAGTTAAAATCAAGTGCTCTATAAGGTAAATATACTAATTTCTGACTCGTCTGTCCTAGTTACTGACACCTTCCCTGTATTTATTCCAATAATAGTTCCTTTTGCTGTGTTTTAACGTAGCTTTCGATTGAAAATAATCCCGCAGACATTTGTCTTAAGTTTAAAAATCAATATTGTTTTTCCAGTGTCTTGGAATCTAAGGTAGGCCTAATATTACGACTTGCAGTAGGAGATGTTCTTTTTAAATTTTCTTGTTAAAGTTCTTAAGGCTGCGCACGAGGATAAAGTAGAGCACGGGAGTCGGTAAATTTCGTTGAGAAAAGCTTTTGGTGTTTGTAGCACGAATTAATAAAAATTTCAAAGATGAAATGAAAGTAAATTTTAATCCGTTTTCTAACTTGATATAAAATAAAAAATATTTTTGTATTTATGTAAACCAAAGAAAATAAAAAAAAAAAACGCAATCAAAGTTAAAATTGAGCTAAATTCATAGATCATAACCATTTCAAGAGAATTTCGAAAAACCTCTTAGTTTTTGCAAAACCTTTTCCCAACACTTCCAAAAATACTCTGCAATTTTAAAGTTGAAACATCCCTTGAAGCAGGCGAAAACCTTTGGCACCCACCCGAAAGATGGCGTCGAAACTTATTTCTTTTTTTGTTCTGAATTAGGAATCTGGCGATGAATGATTTTATTTAGAACATAAAATAACATAAATAAACTAACTACTTTTATTGGAAGAATATCAAATATTGCACGGGGTTATTTTTAGAATATATTTGAGAAGCAGGCAACCAAAGGCACGCCAGAGAGACCAGGGCAATGAAAAATAAATAGTAAATAACTAACCCGACACCGGAATGTGACCATGTCGAGGGGCGTTGAAATAGAAACAACTGCATGACATCATCATAGCATCTTGGGGTCGTAAGAAATAGGGATTTGGATGAGGAATTTACCTTTTTTTACATTACTGCCCAAATAATTTGTGTTTTTCTTTTAACCGCCCATAGTCTGTGAGAGCCCGTTGCAAAAGTATTTATATACAATAATTTATTCTTGTGTTAAGACTGCGTCTTATTTTATTGTTTATACTATAAATACTTGTTTTATACAAAAACGTAGATAAATCAGCTGTGTGATTTTGTAGAACATACTACATAATAATTTTAAATTAGAAGTAAAAATCATTATATTTATATTATGGTTACTTTTGCAAACACATTCTATTATATATCTATTTGTTTCCCAATTGTGTATTACATATGTCACTGTAATTGCTTGCTAAAATATTTGATAACTGCTAATAGATGCTACATTAATATGAAAATTCCAATTGTAATTAAGTGTTTTTTTTTTGTATTTAAAAATTCAATATGCTTCTAATAATAATTAATAAATCATTCATTGCAAATACAGGCATTTAATATTTTAATAGAGATGTAAGAAGTTAGTGTCTATTATAAATTATTAGTAAGTAAGTAAGTAACTAAGTTTTATTATCTCCAAAGACCATTACAATGGTATAGAAAAAGTCATGCAAAAGGAAAAAAAATACAATTGAACAGTTGAAAATCTAATTAGAAAAAAAGAGAGCTAACCCCATTGTATTTAGGAACTACAAATTTAAGGCAAATAGTAAAATGTAATACTTATAAATAAATCTGATAACAATGATGATAATTGACACTCCCAAATATTTAGTATAGTCCGTATTAGTAAGCTATCTGCCACTCAGTGACAAGTTTAAGTAAAAACCTGGCGCAGGCTGAAGCTGATAGGGATGAAAACTTAAATAACTGCTTTTATCTTCATTGACAAGAATCCTATTCATTGCAAACCATGTAGATGCATTACTCAATAAATTATTACAAGTGTTAGTCAAAATCTGATTATCTTTATCTGTCACTACTAATGCAATGTCATCTGCATATAAAGGAATTGTAACTTTATCTAATTTCAAAGAAAAGTCGTTAATATAAAGTAAAAAAGGTACAGGACCTAAAATTGATTCTTGTGGAACTCCAACATTCATGGGAAAACTTTAGGAGCAAAATTTTTGAAGGCAGTATTGTTGTGTAAGATATTGACATATTGGGTTCTATTTCGCAAGAAAGACTCAATCCAATTAAAAGCAATCCTTCTAATGCCGCAGGCCTGTAATTTATTTAAAAGGAAATCGTGACAAACACAATCGAATGCTTTACTTAAATCCAAAAAAATACCCACTGAATAGTTACCATTTTCAACTGAAGTCATAATTTCATTAAGAAAAGTATTTAAAGCAGTAGAAGTAGAGAAATTCTTACTATACGTATTCTTCATAATTTTTTTTTTTTTTATAAATTTCATGATTCCTTACACTTCCTGTTTTCTTTTGTGTCGTTACGTTACTGTATCGTAAAAATTCTTAATTTTTATTGTAATTTTACGTATTACACTGGAAGCTGGAAGCGACTGTTGTTGTTAACACAAGTAATGTAAATTTTGTTCACCAGTCTACAGTGTAGAAGCCACTCCAGTAAGACAATGCACAATAGCGCAGTATAATATCCCGTCCGATGCTAATCAGCTTCATTATTACTAGTAATTATGCTAGGAGACGTGTTTGATAGTATAAAATAGTAAAACTAATATATTTTTTTTATTACTCATATCTCATATAAGTTATCAATACAATATAGGGAAGATTACGGTTTCTTTCCTATTACTAATAATGAAAAAATGCGTTAGTATGTTTATCGTAAATGACAAATAGTCATTCTATATATTTTTTTAGCGTCAAACAATTCATAAGTTGATATTTTTCGAACTTGACCGACGTTTACCGGGTCTAGCATCAATCGCCTTACAGAGTCCGCAGACTAGCAAATACAAATCGAGTTCCAAAATATGAGGAATTTATCTTATTTATTTATTTACGTATGTTTATGCTTACAGGATGCTTACAGTGTTTCTCGCCTTTGGGGTGGAATAGGCAACACACTAATCAGGAACGCGAAAACTATGCTTCTGGTGCCCTCTTTAGTGTGATAATAATACTTGAAGTAATATTGTCCTTACCTGTTTATAGAGGCCAGCACATCCTGGTGATCAAAAAGTCATATTTGACAGCCTCTCCCCACCACCGCGAGCGCAGCCTTAATATCCAACGCTATTTACTATTGGAGAGAAATGTATAACAGCACGACACTACTGACATAGAAGGTTCAGAAACAGCTAATGCAGCTAAACGGTGTTGCTAACTTGGTGAATTTTCCACTAAATCTGATGTATTAAAGCACGTCTGGTGTACACAAATCATATTCTAGTGACTAGTGACAAGTTTAAGGGATTTTCTTTAATTTTAGTAATAAATCTAGTGAATTCAGTGAACACGAAGATTAAATTACATATAGATACATATGTAAATAAATAAATGAAAGTACAAAATAAAATAAATAAGGATATGATTATGATTTTATGAAACACAGTTACAGTTGTATAGTTGTACAATGGAACCTCGTTAACCCTGATCAGTTGGGAGCAGAGCTGATCCAGATTAACGAAAATTCGGGTTACACGGGCACTAGGGTAAAAAAAAAACAAATAACATAAGTACCTATAGAAAAAATGACTTCATTTCGTAGATAAACAAATACACACACAAAACAAACCGAACAATTATATTTTTAAACTCATTTTAAACAATAAGGACAAAACTATTTGATACAATGCTCATTTCTAGAAAAAAATATTCATCAAAATTGATCCGGGTTATCTGGAGATCCGGATTCACGAGGTCCGACTTAACGAGGTTCCACTGTATATTGTGGTAAATTATTAATATTTGACGACTACCTAATAATTGTATTAAATTCATATTAGATAAAATAAAATGTACTTTGTGTAATAGGTTTTTAAAAGTAAAATTGTGCGAATTATAATAAATAAAAAAAAAATAAATAAAAGGAGATTTATAGTAGAAAAACTGTTAATTACATAAATATATAAAATATTCTCTTTTTTTGCTTTTCTTAAAACACTTTGTAAAGTAATTCTTTTCCCAATTCAAGTGGTTTTCTGGTGGAATTATAATTTCGATCTAGTGAAATATGTCTTCTGTTAATTGGCAATACTGCAGCTAAACAAAATAAAATTACTCTCTCTTCTCCGTTATCGTTGTTAGAGGGTTTCTCTGTACATCAATTTTATTTAGACATTCTAGTGACTTGTGACGTTGTTGGAATAAAGTTGGTAGTACTACCTTGAATGTCAAATTTTTGATAATATTCTAACCTGTAATTGTAATTTAAGTATTCTGGCTTCCAATTTTATCTTATTTGTTTTTGGAATTCGTAAAGCATCATTGATATTCTTGTTGTTGATTTAAAGAATATTAATCAGTACGAATTACCATGAGTAACAGTGTAAGAATTCTCAGTGTGGGCAGGATGAGTTATATAAAATCTTTAGCCTTACAAAAACACCTAGCTAGCCAACATCACAGTAATACTGGAGGTGCAGATACAATTGTACTTGTTGAGCACAATCCTGTATACACCATTGGAATTCGAACGAAGGATTACACTCACGAAGATGAGGTTCGGTTGAAAGAGACAGGTAACCGAGTGTGTTGTATAATGCGATTATTTCTTTTTCTCAATTAGGTGCTGAATTTTACAAAAACCAATCGAGGTGGACTAATTACCTTTCATGGGCCTGGGCAGTTGGTTGTCTATCCAATATTGAATTTAAAGAATTTTAAACCTAGCATGAAATGGTATATCTGTCACATCGAAAAAACAATTATCGATGTGTGCAAGGAATTTGGTTTAAATGCGAATACTTCGCCTCATACTGGTGTATGGATTGGTGATAATAAAGTAAGTTTCATAATTTTGGGTTTCCCCTTATTTGGTTTGTTGTAATTTTTTGATGGATTTGATTGTAAAAATGTTTTCTACTTAACGAACCATGTTAATTAAGGAAATTTGTTGATAAAAAAGGTTCATATTATCCATAAAATTTTAAATTATTCTCATTTATTACATATTTTAAGCTTGCTACACATCAAGCTCTGCAGAAGAGAGATGGTTGTGAAGTGGGGATGTTGGAAGGTGGGGGGCATTGAAAGGGTGGATTGGATAGGAGGTGGGGTTTTGTTAAGGTGGGGTTGATAATTACCATCTAGCCCCCGAACTATTAAAATTGCTCTTGCCAATCAGAACATTCCTTAATTGAGCATATATTACAGCGCGCGAAACACAAAATGCACTGCAATCAAACATACACAAAATACACTTCAAATGAGAATGGCAAGAAATGTAAATTCATATTGCCAGCCCTATATGAAAGCAAGGCAAAATAAAGCAGAATCGAGGTTTATCTTTAAATGATCTACTGGCTCTAAATAACAAATGGTTTGAAAGAAAGATTAAAAAAAATTAACCTTATTTAAGTAACATTTAATTATTCATTATTGTTATTATTAATAAATCAACAGCAATATATTGTTGTTCAGTAACACGGGGTATAGTTTTGATACTTATTTTATTGTTTTTTCCCTCTTGTATGTAAAAATAAAATAGAAATATATAAACAGTGTTCCAGTTTAAAAACATAAATTATATAAATATAAATAAATTTTTAGTTTGATAAATGATAAAATTGATTGCTTTTGTTTTAAAGTAAAATTATTTGTTTTTTGTTTTATATAAAGATTGTATGGTAATATGCATCTTTTGGTTAATTATTAAAAACGTTATTAATTTTTTTATTAAACAAAATTCCGAAAAAAAGTAAATATTTAACACGGCGTAAGTGTTAAAATTTTACTTATTTATTTCTCATTCATTTAAAAGGGACAACCTTTCTATGGAAATATTCCCAGAAAGATAAAATAAAAATAATTACGTATTTTTTTTTTGTAATAAAGGGTTTACAAAAACAGTTTCATGTATTATAGGTTTTTTTTTATTTATATTTTTAATATTATGATTAAGTCGAAGAAACTTAAATAAACATCTAATTTACGTTTTATGCATAAATTCAAAAAAAAAAGAATTGAGAAAGAATAACTGTTTAAAAAATAAAAAAAAACAAGGATAATATTTTTTTCCAAAATGCATGAGATTTTTTCCTATTTTCTCGACTTTTTTTTTATTATAGATTGGAATTTATGTTTGACGGAAAAAGCACACCTTAAAAAGCTTTTTTTTATGGATGTAACGGCTTCAATAAATTTATTTCTTCAAATAATCACAACAAGAACGAACTTATTTCTAAAGAATTACTTAATACAACACGGCGATAAAATTAACTACAGTACACATTAGATATTTGCAAATTATATTGTCTGAACACTCGCGAGTGATCGATGGCTAAACTAAAGAACAAAAGAAAGACATATGCTAATAATCGTCCCTTTCGGTTAGAAACATTTTCGTAGAATTTTACCTTTGTAATTCCCGTCAAAGGAGAAGAAGAAAATTTAAAAGTGCAGTTTAACTTTGACCTCAGAAGAGAACCTTAAATTTAATTTAAAATGAAACCGTATATACTAACTTGTTAACTAAGGGTTAACTAATAGCAGATTAAAACTATTTTCATTTATTCTTATTGTTTTTAACGAAAAACTTCTTAAAATTGACATGACTTTTGTGGTGGAAACATATTTAATTCTGTAGCCGGGTTCTTTCATCAACAGATATCAAATTAATTGTTTGTTTTGTTTTAGATTTGTGCAATTGGTGTACATGGAAGTCGCTTTATCACTACTCATGGGCTAGCTCTTAATTGTTCTACTGATCTGCAGTGGTATAGACATATCGTCCCTTGTGGTATCAAGGATAAAGGTGTTACATCCTTGACGAAAGAACTTAATAAACTTGTTACAATAGAAGAAGTAGTGCCTGTATTTTTGGAGTGTTTCAAGAAATATTTTAATTGTAATTATATTGATTATCCAAACAGAGATGAAATAAAACTTGCTTTATAATAGTGTTACTTTTTTTTTGTATACAGGAGTAGTTTATGAGATAGCAGATATTTAATGGTTCTACTAAAGTCGATATAAATACAAGGACGTATAGCTATAAGGCATTATAGAAATAATCACTGAATCCATACAGAGTGTTCAAAAACGTGTCACCAATGTGGATGCCTTTAAACTAACAAAACTTTTTTCTTTCAAATGGAACATGTAGTTTTTACTACAGCTTTGAATGCAGCATAAAATTCTACATCAATTGATATAAGCATGCATTCATCTACTTTTGGGTTACACTGTATAGTTCGCAATATTCTTAAGTTAAGGGGCATTGAATTTTATAAAACTTTTGTAGAAAATGTTTGCTTTTTTTGCCAGAATGAAAAGTGGAACTGTAATTAGAGATCCAGTTATCTACGCCATTGTTAAAATGTATTATTTATGTATGCATTTAAGTTTTTATATGAACATATAGGTTTTACGTTTAAATAATCGGTGTGTTTATATTAAACGTACACCTGAAATCCATTTGGTGATTTTAATAAACATTTGTTGACGGTTTGTTCAAGGTTATTTTGTATGAAAGTCCGTTAGTGTCACGACTCTTAGTTAAAGAAAAAGGACGCATGTCGATTTAATTGAGTCGCGATTTTAATTCCTGAAATTAGATAAGATTAATTTAATTTAGATAAAATTTTAATTGCATTAATTGCAGTATTACTTACACGGTTTTCTTTAGTGCAAAGTTCAGTTTCTTCTGCTTCTAGATTTGGATAAACCTAAATTGTCTATTGTCTAATCTATCTTTGCTTCATGTCACACTATCGGTACTTATATATTTTAAGAACAAACAACCGTGTATTTGCTATATACCGGGTGTCCCATCGGTGCGAGGACGGAAGATATGCTCATAAATTAAGAGGATTTTCAAAAAAAATATTCATGGATTATCATAGATCGTGCCTACATGTCCTAAAAATATTTTGAATTATACAGAGTGTTCCGTTTATTAGATACATATCAAAGTTACATTTTTTTAAATTGAACACCCTGTATTTTGTTAAAAAGAAACAAATTATTATAAGGT
Organism: Protaetia brevitarsis; assembly: GCA_004143645.1. Classification (NCBI taxonomy): domain Eukaryota; kingdom Metazoa; phylum Arthropoda; class Insecta; order Coleoptera; family Scarabaeidae; genus Protaetia; species Protaetia brevitarsis. The sequence continues at coordinate 43,448 of RXPK01004396.1, forward strand.
AGTAAATGGTTTTGATCGTCATTTTTTTAACTATTTACTGTTTTATTGGAAAAAAGACCCAAATTTGACCACGCACCACTTCTCATCATTTTGAAAAACAAAATTTTTAAATGTTGATCAAAACTTCCTCTATTACTTCAGTTTCGAAAATTTTAAATGGAACACGCTGTATATTTTTACACCATTCGATTCGTCCTTTTCACTAATTTTTATTTGATACCATACTTGTTTGGGGTTTGGTGTAACGCTTATTGTGTTTAAGTACTTGTTTTTTTAAGGAAAAAAATGTCAGTAAAATATATGCATAGAGTTGGTACATAAAATTTAATAAAAAGTTAAAGAAAGTCTAAAATCTATTTATATGTCGAATATTAACCGACAATAATAATTAATTAACAATTAAAACAAAACTTTAAATTGAAAAACAAATTTAGTATTAGTATAGTTATAATTTTAACTATTTTATAAACAATAATACTTAGTGCGAGTAGCAGCCAGCACATTCTTGACACCAGTAAATCTTGCAAATAAACACAAAAGGAAAGGTTATATTAAATGTTCAAAAATGTCGCCATACACAGTTGTGTATAATACAACAAAATCAGCGTTTCTTTTACATTCTCAAGCTTATGTCGTGGTACATTCCTAAACACTTCACGAATTCTTTGCTTCATGTTTCCTTCGGTAGTTGGTGGATCGCAATATACTTTTTGTTTCACATACGCTAACAAACAAAAATCTAATGGTGTGAGGCCCGGTGATCTAACAGGCCAGGCTATAGGGCCACCTCGACCTATCCAGAGATTCCCAGACCAGTTATTTAAATATTGTCGAACATGTCGATCGTATCCCATATAGCACACAATGTCCGATGGACGTCCGATATAAGTCCATTTTAGGTACAAACGTACATGGACAAAAGGTGGACGTACATAGGATGTACTTGAATGTATGTACAGCGGACAGCTTGAGTTTATGTACGATGGACGAACAGGGGTGGACATTGTTGTCGTTAAGATACAAAATAATATTTTTTATTAGGTTTGTTTAATGAGAAATATAATAGTAATAACTTTAATACTAATTTGATATTAGGACTATGCTGTGGTAATATTTACATATTATACGCAAGTATATTCTAAATAATGTTAAAAAATGTTTAAACTTTTAACAGCTTCTCTGTCCCATGCGATTGCATAGGGGCTACGCTAGAACGACGAGGGCCGAGCTGAATCGAGCGTCCCGTAAACAGCCGGCTTAGGTTTGAAGATGCCCCTTCTTATGCCCTTAGCCGGCAATATAAGTTTGTTACCGGCGAAGAAATAAAACATAACCTATGCATTGTTGGTGAGAGTGAAACCCTTCCAAGAAGTTTTAAACATTTCGAAGGTATTCCAAACAGTTTTAAACACTTCGAGGGTATCCCAAACAGTTATAAACATTTCAGTATCTATATTTATATTTTTTAATTATTATTTATATTAACATTTGGTATCAGTGCCGGTTAAAATACGCGTAACTGGTATAGTCGTATTTAGGTACCGGTTACTCTTGTTTGTGATCTATATAGGTTGTATTATCAAAATAAATTATGAATTATTTACGAAATAATAACTTCACGCATAATTTTGTGTACACCTCAACGAAACTATCTATTTTTTTAAACGGTCTTTTCGATTTTTTGATCAGCAAGTACCTACTGTCAAAATTATATTGTAGTAATACCTTCTATAAATATTCACTTCACTTGAAATTGGTGAAGTGAAATTTGTTTTGCGCAAGTGTATTGCAATATTCTCGATTGTAATTATTGCTTGATTTATTATTACGTTTTCTAATACTCTGTATATTATGACTATATGTATAAATTTGTAGGTAAGGGAAATATCCAGGCTAGGAGGAAACAATATTTACGATTTTGTGTACCGATCAGCAGGGAAATTGATCACAAATAAATTTGCTGGAGCGGAGTACAGTTTTTTTGGGATGGAAAGCAAAGAAAAGTTTTCGGGAACTGAAATTAGCAACTTTATTATTGGGTGAGTTAAAAATAAATCAACAATTTTTATTTTGTATAAACGATATTAGCGGTATGAAATTTTATTAATGCTTGTATAAAAGGACTGTTTGCGTAATCTGCATGTATGAAGCATTCATGATTCTTTAGGTTTTTTAAAGTAACTTCTAATTAAACTTTCGATTTTAGAAAGTGCGCAAAAGTGTTTTCCCACCGCTACGAATAAGCAGGTGGAAACCGAAATAGCCAGATGGCTACGTCGCTGCAGCGAAAGGGGGAAAAGGAACTAAATAAATAATTATAATAAATATAATTATTACGTGAACTTCAATAATAAATATATATCTGAAGTATTTCTCTTTTAATTAATTAATTCCATCTTATCGACTGATATAGCCTTGAAGTTTATATAAAATAAGCGATATGATAACTGATTTACATCAATCAAAAGTAGGCTCCATTTGTACCCCATATAAGAGCAACAGAAGGTGTTATGCAGATCTTATATTTATGTTTAAACATACTTTTGTCTTTATAATGAATGTAAATAATATCACACTCTTAGGTATTTTTTTAATTTATTAATTTTATTTTATTAATTTAAACTGCAATCTAAAAGAAGTTCCAAATATGGATGTTCACTGTACATCCACATTACGTCCACTGAACGTCCACGTGTTGTGTGAATGTACTTGGATCAACGTACATTGGACGTATACAATGTACATCCAGTGTACATACAACTTTGTGAACTTTGGACGTTTATTGTACGTCCACAAGACATCCACCGTACCATCACACGACGTACACTGTACGTTGATTTGTACACAACTGGACGTCTGGTGTACGTCCATTGAATGTATATGTGCTATCTGGGATTGAGCAGGTGCGTCGTTATGTTGGCAATACATTGCCAATTAATTAATATTTTCCAGAAGTTGCGGTAAGAACTCCTGTAAAAAATGTAGGTACGTTCTTCCGGAAAGAGAACCATCAAAAAACAAAGGGCCAATAACATTACAACCAATTATTCCTCCCAATCCATTAAATTTCCATCGATTCTGAAAAACAATTTGTCTCACCCAGTGTGAATTTTCAGTGGTATACTAATGCATATTATGTTTATTTTCCACCCCTATGCTATTAAATATCGCTGCATCACTAAATAATACTTTGTCCAGGAAATTTGGATTGTCATGTACTTTTTGTAAAAATGAATTACAAAATACTATACGATCTTGATAATCCTCTGGACGCATGCGTTGAGGGATACACAGGTGGTATGGATGATACTTGTGCTTCTTTACAATCCTTTGTATAGAGTTCTTCTGAGAGTGCAAAGATTAGCATAACGGGGGCTATGAGAACCAGCCCAACAGCAGCTATTGAAGTAGTATTGGATCTTGCCCCCCTCCACATTGTAGTAGAGGGCGTGGCGAAAAGAACCGCACTAAGAATGGTCAAGGAAGGAATGATTAGGCATAGGCCTCAATCTCCTGACGGTGATCAAACCTGGGATATGCCCCGAGATGATATGTTAAAAAAATTTAGCTTTGTGAAAGAATTCACCATAAAGCTAAGTAACAGGAGCGAGTGGGATCATAACACCATCTTGAATAGAAATGCCATCAAATGGTATACCGATAGCTCCAAAACGGCAGAAGGAACTGGAATAGGAATATATGTGCCTAGAACTACATATTCCGAAAGCTTGGGAAAATACCCAAGTATATTTCAGGCGAAAATACACGCTATTGGAAGATGTGTTCAGTTCATTATGGATAGGAACTATCGGAAGTAGGAGATTATCATCGTGTCTGATAGTCAAGCAGCCATCAAGGAAGGGAAGGAAACGAGGAGTGGAAGGAAACGAAATAACGGATAACCTCGCAAAAAAAGGGGCTGGAATGCCTTTTGTAGGGCCTGAACCCTTTTGCGGGTTAAGTAGCCGTACAATACTGAAGAAACTAAAAATGGAAATGGAGCAGAGAAATCCAGTTACTGGGAAAATCTCCAGGGAATGAGGCAAAGTAAAATTCTTCTGGGAACCTATAACCAGAAGAGGTTTATAGAATGCATCAACCTGAGTAAGAACAATGTTCGCATATTAACAGGAATACTTTCAGGCCATTGTAGACTGAAAGGACACCTGAGTAAGCTTGGATTGGAAAAAGATCCTGAATGCAGATTTTGTGGGGAACAGGATGAAACATCCATCCACCTCATCTCAAACTGCTTAGCACTGTGCAACTCGAGGGCATTGCATCTGGGAGCATGTGAAATCGAAGAGGGAGACTTACCTAGACTGGGGCCCTCTGACATCCTACACTTTCTAAAAGGAATAGGATTGGAAGGCCAGCTGTAAAGCAGCAAGAATAGGGGACACAATAGATCTTTTAGGTCGCAGTGTAACACCACCCTTCTATTTACATACATATGTACATACATAGAGTTCTTGCTAATTTTTACTTCATTTCCAATTTGTCTTGTACTTAGATGAGCATTTTCTTCTAAAGACTATAGTACATCTAATTCGTTTTCTTGCGTTCTTGTTGTTGGATTTGCTACAACTTTTTTCTTATACTGCACTGATCCAGTTTGCTCGAAGCGCTCACGTAGTTTTTGAGACGCTTCTGGTCGTGCATATTGAACATTAGGATACAGTTGCTTATAAATCCGGGATGCTAATAGCATCGGCCTCCCCAAAATATAAATCATATTAATTAGTTCTTCTTCAGAAAAAATCATTTTTTACGTAATAATGTACACGCTAATAATTATGATGACAGATTTTGACAGTAACTAGGCAACAACAATCATAGTGTTTCATTTTTTCCTTTCAAAGCTATTGTTTTCTCATATTTTATTTACCGTCAACTTCTTTTTATAAGAAAAAAAAAGCATTGCACGAGACCCCAACAAACATGGTATCAAAGAAAACCTTGTGAGAAGGCGAATCGAATAGTGTAAAAATATACAGGTGTTCCATTTAAAATTTTCGAGGAAAATAACATTTTGCGTTATGGAACAGCCTGAATAAACAAATCTAAATATCATTATATGGTCTACGGCGATTGAAAACTGAAATAACAAAATAAGTTTTGTTGAGGATTTAAAAATTTTAATTTTAGCAATGGCGATGTGGTAAGTCATTAAACTTGGGTCTTTTTTCCAATAAAACAGTAAATAGCACAAAAACTGGCGATCAAAACCATTTAGTACCTTAAGACAATTTGTTTCTATTAAAGCGGCCAATTCAAATATTTAATAAAATACAAGGTGTTCCATTAAAAAAAATGCAATTTTTATATGTAGCTGAAAAATGGAACACTCTGTATAATTCCAAATATTTTTAGGACATGCAGTGAGGTACGATCTTTACTACTCCATGAATATTTTTTTGAAAATATTTGTGTCTCACATGTTATTTACGTAATTACTGGAATGATCAGGGGTGACTCCTCTTAATGAGCCACGTAACCACCAGTACAAATCACAAATTAATCACTAAAAAGCTTTTATTTTCTGTAAAAATACCGATAAATAAACGTACACACACAAAACACAAGCCGTCGAAGAGATCGACTATTGAAAGCAGAAACACATGTAGAGGGCTGTCGCATACGGACTTCTGTTTAGACAGTTTCCCGCAATAAAAATTCGGTTGAAGAATATTTAATATTTATTAATTATAGTTATAAAGTGTAATATTATTATAGGATGACATCACAAATTAATATTTCAACTAAAAATGAACTATCTACCATTCATATTTTTCTTAGGGTAAAGGTTGTGAAAATGAAATGATAAATATAATAAGGGAGTTATTGCTGAATATATTTTAAATGTTTTAACTAAAAAAAAACGAGCCATTTGCTTAGGTAAACAAACAAAGAAAATAAAAATTGTTTCCCATTCTTTGTAAGAAATACGTCCGCTTATGCTTAGAATATCCATTTTACTCAACGATCTTCGCTTAAATAATTCATGTGTTTTATTGTGTTACGTTGTCGTCGATATAAAATCGCAAAAACACCTTAATAATTTTGGGTTAGTTGGGTGAGGGAATGTAAACAAGAGACCCATGTGTTGTTGTATGTACGTGTTGTTTAAAACTAAATATATGCAATTCTGAAGCAAATACGTTAGTATTTATATTTAGGTAGACAGTATTCCCGATAAGAACTTGACGTATTTTTTATTTTAAAATGGTTTTTAAATTTGTGTATATTAATTTTTTGTGTCTGTATTATTTTAGTTAGGGCCATTATTGCAATCGCGGTAGAACAATAATCTTCGGTTTAAACTTCACTTTAGACTTACAATCGATATAAATAAAAAATAAAAATAAACTCGACCTTGCCATATTTAATCCTTACATCGCGTTTGTAATAATGGCCGTTAGCAATAAATTACTGCAAGCTGAGCTAACCTGATTTAAAACTTTGTACAATTAATAAAATGGAGGAGGGAGAGGAGGAGTTGGCCTGTGATTGGCCCCACCACCCAATATTGTCACGAGCCGCCACTGGGACTAATATGCAAGTGAGAATTATTCATTTTCAATAGAAGTTGTTTCTATAAAAGTGGGGACATTATAAATTGAACAGTTTTCAGATCACTTGATTGTTTATTGCATTCCCTCTGTGCTAGTGAATATACGAAAATGCTTAGTTTTCTTCTAACGATTTTGATGCTATTGCCACTAATCTTAGCAGCGATTTTGGCGGCCAAGTGGTATTACATCTACTTTTGGTACAGTTCTCGTTTGAGAGGAGTGCCCCATTGGGGTATACAGTGGCCTCTTTTGGGAAGCGCCCTCGAGATGCTAAAAAATTCAAGTAAGTCAGACTCTAATAAAATATTTATTGTGTTAGTTATTTTTAATAATATACCAAGAAACAAGTCAAAGTAATATGGATCAAAATCATGCAGGGAATGCCCCATAAAAGGAGTATTCTCCGAAAAATAAAACACTTAAAATATTCCTTTTAAGAAAGGATGAGTAATTAACATTTCTTGATTTCACGCATTTGAGAGGAACTTGAACGGCATACCGAGTTATTTTCCGAAATTGGCAGCGATGTGGTGTTCTGCATGTTCGGATTTACACCTGTTCTTTTGACTAGAGACGCAAACTTAATAAAGATATTGGCAAATTCGAAGAAGGCGGTTTTCCGACCCTGCTTCAAGGTGCTAGTTGTGTTCTAGGGAAGGATTGATTACCAGCGAAGGTTAGAATGTATAAATTATCTCAATTAACGTGCTTCGCTATGAATTTTGAAAATGTGAGAGATAGAATTAGACACGATGTGCGTGATGATAGCGTCAACTTTTCTAAAGTAAAAAAAACTGAAAAAATTTGAGATACCTACTGCTGTGTATTAATTGAAATAAATAAAAGATACTTAAATGATTTTAAAATGAAAAAGAAAAAAAAATATTAGCTAGCTCAACGGAAAAGATTTAAAAAAAACAAAAAAAAAACCATTAATCCCAGAGTTACCCTCGCGAATTAAAACTTTAATCTAACCATGAAAAGTAAATTGTGAGTAAATGAAATCAGACTCTCTTAATTACACGAAAAAATTAAAAGGTTTAATGTAAAATAAAAGAATAGAATTTTAACCATACCTATAAACAATCAATTTTTACACGGGCTAAAATACAATTGTGCAGAAAAAAAACCCTGAACTGAAGGTTCTGGCCTAAAATTAAAACTGCACTAGACTCTAATTTAAAATAGGACAATGCTATTTCCGATGCAAAGCAAAAAAAGAAGGATTTTATTTGTTCAGGAAGATTATTCAATATACAAAACCTTCGAATTTCTATCCACGTGGATTCACAAATTAAAATAATCTAAGCGTGGACAAATGCTAGAAATTTACTAAAAATAAAAAAAAAACTAAATGAAAGAAAAATGCTTCTACTTACCCAGACGAGGTGATAGGGAAAATTAAAAATGATGCAGCAAAATAGATTAACAGAAAAATTAACTAATTAACAAAATTTAAATGAGCAAATAAACTAAAATAAATCTTCCTAAACAAAATATAATAATTGATCTTATATCTACCAAGTGTACACATCAATACATTAACAATTATTACAATAATGATTCCTTGATTGATTATATTATAGAAGAAAAAAGTTAAATTTTACAATACAAAATAAATAACAAAATGGCAACAATGATTTAAGAAATACGTCTACTGACATCAATAGTCGAACAAGGAAGTCCTTCACAAAACCCTACAATTCTTTTTCCTACACAAATCCCTCTCTCAAAATTCGTACCACGCAGACGTAGAACATTACAATGACAATATTTAATAGAATACACATAAAATCAGCACAAGCGAACAAATAGACATTTGAATGACTGAATAAATTAAAAAAATCTTAACACTACATAAATAAAATCGTACAATGAACTCTTAAACTAAACTCATATCAAACAAAACAAAATTGTGAAAATTCTCGGTAAATTGAAAATCAGCTGTACGGACAAAGAAATCACAACAACCATACTATGCAACTTAAAATACACCTCAGTGATAAAAGGGTATTATGGGCCACGGAGTCTAAAACCACAGCACTACGTTATAGCAAATTTTAACTCCTTCGCTCAACGATTAATAGTCAGTTTAAAAAATCAACTATAACGTTGGTAACAGTGGCATAGGCACATGCAAAGTGGTGATTGACAAAACATGGTAATAACAATGATGGTAACTTGCAAGAAAACATGGTAATTTTCGAAACGGTGTAGTTGTAAACCTATATGCGGAGATTAACGAAATTCCGTAAGCACTAAACGAACATAACCTATCGTTTTACCGTCAAAAACTAAGAAAAAATCTTGGTTAGAATGGCAATGGTAACCCAAAAGTACCACGAATATTTTTAGAATATTCCTACATAGTGCAAATGGGACTATCATAGAATATTTTGTATGAATATCCGGAGAATATTCTTAAATTTCCCACAATTATGTTTAGTAACTTCAACGTTGGATCATGAAAGCACTAACAATTTTGTGTTGCATTATCATGGGAAAATTTCCACATTTTCCTTCCATTGAGTGGGGAAAATTATCAAAAAAAAGTGATTTTTACCAAGAAAAATTACCTAATTTTTTTTAGTGTAGTAATATAGAGACTGTAGATCACAATTACGGGGCAAGAACAATGATTGGTGGTGGTTTCAAGTGTTTTCAAGTATGGACAAAAGAACTGTAAGGTATTGTAAAGTTTTTCTATTACGCTGTGGGGGTTTAGAAAAATAAACCTGGGGTATGTTTATTTTAAATTAACTCGATTTATTTACACACTTAGTCTATTAAAAATCTATTAAATAAAATCAAATAAACACTACTAATTAAATTATTCACTAATTACTATTAAAACACTCATTAATTAATGACTTAACTAACTAATATCTTAATTTATATAAACGATTTATATCCACGGGCCTTTATTTCCCACGTATTTATCTCGACTCGCACGACTCAACTGGTATTGTCTAAGGCCTCTTTCACACGATACGGATTTTATCCGGACCGGTTTTATTGCTCTTTCTGTGTAGTTTGGTAAAACATTACCGTGAAACCTCAGTCAAACCATCCGGCTGGTATATGACAACCGTATACGAACTTTTTCGTGGCGTATTGTGTGTAATTATGCATTTAAAGTAATGTTTTACCAAACTACATGCAAAAAAAGCAATAAAACCGGAGCGGGTAAAATCCGTATCCTGTGAAAGAGGCCTAACTCCTGGCCAATAACGGCGCGATATTTATATCTCGCCCAGACTCTTCCCGAAATTTTCATTCCCTGCTTCGGAATTTGAGAAAAATAATCAGGAATCTTGGGTCCGGCACTGCCCTCTGCCAGTCCTCCTTCGAACCTTCGTACGCAGTTCTCTGTACTGCTGCGCTAGCGCCATCCAGGAGCGCCTAACCAAAATACCAGTTTAAAATTGGCGTTCGTTACAGTATGCATACTACCAAATATAACACTAGTATACATTATACCAAATATAATAGTAGTATGCATATGGTCAAAGACGTATAGTTCCGCTGGCGTACTATAGAGCGGCGCCACTGTAGCTTCTTCGCGGGGCAGTTAAAAAGCGGCGGGGCAAGAGACGTACAAAAATAAGCAGTTTACCAAGCGAACTATTTACTTGATATGGAAGCACTTGAGTATTACAGCTGTGGGTAATTCAGAAATCCATTCCTATTGGCAAAATTCAAATTTCCCACCATAATTTTCAGTAACTTAAAACATTCAAGTCTGAATTACCAACGATTTGGTATTACAATACAATCTTGACCAGTAACTATAAATAATCGCGGCAAATATGAATTCTATCCCCTGGCATATAAATAAGTGGATGGTCTGAGGATCGGATGCTAGGTGTTAGTTCTGCGATTTATATTTATCCAAGTTATTTTACAGAATGAATGTATGTTTGGAGAGTTGTTCTTTATGAATCCATCTATTATACTTTATCGCTATTTAATTAATAACGTACTAAACAGAGGTACACCATAATCGATGATTTTTATTGATGATTTATAAAAATTCCAATTTTATGATTTATTATAAAAAGTCTGCATTTGCACTTGGTTGCATACCTATAAAATTTTCTAATATTATGTCTCATTTCCAAAAGCAATCTGAGATTTCCTAAAAGGAGCGAACGAAAAAAAAATGAAAATCTTTCCTAGAAATAAATGCGGAAAATTTGAATTCTGCTAATTCTCTCCTTTTTTCTACTTTTTATCATTTTTTTGTTACAAATATATAGTTTGACAGTTCCAACCATTACAAGAAATGTATAATAATATAATGTCCAACAATTATATTTTTCTATATTGATTCTACAAACAACGAAACAGAAAAAGTTCAAGAGCGACAAAAGCTTATGTCTGATGCTAGCGTACTTGTACTTGTACACTTTGATAAAAACAAAATTGAGGAAAATACCTTAAAAGTGCAACCAGATAATAATAATGCTGCATATTTTTCTTTGTAAAGACCCCTCCCAGTAAACCAAATTCAAATTTCGCGCAGTTATTTTGAGTAACTTCAACATTAAAGCATGAAGTTACTTATGATTTTGTATTACATTAATGGTTATTTGAATACCTTTAAGTAGACGTTACTGAATATAATTGCGGAAGATTTGAATTTTGTTTACTGGGTTGCGATTGAAACTTGTATTGTAATGTTTTAAATTACATTTTAAGTAAAATGATAAAAAAAAATGCTTGTTCGATACGCCATCGACTATCCTATGAAAACAGTAAACAATAATTTTGGAAACAAATATGAGCTTATGTTTTTCAAACATCATGGTATTTCTGAGAGTGAATTTAAAAAAAAAGGAAAATTTATAAAAGTTATAGATACACTTTTTTAATGCTTTCTGATATTTTTATTTCAGTTTTTAGCAAGATAATATTCTTTCGCTGTTAACTGCAGATATATTGACAAGAATTAGCAAAAAAAAACATAAATTTATATATCAAGAAACAAAGATTATTTTAAATATCCATTAGTCCACTAAAAGCAAAAATATTTTATCACCGCAAATAAATCAACAGTGGTAAGCCAACAGAAGAAGTACTTATCCGAATTTCATACTTGTTTTGCCGGATTTGCTCGGCAGCCAGATGAATACGATCCAACAACTCTTCTCGTGTGTTTGAAACTTGCGCGTAGACTAATTTTTTTATGTATCCCCATAATTAAAAGTCAAGGGGATTATAACGATAGGGAACAGCTTGTATATTGTCTTAGGTTTGAACTGAAATATCCACAGAAATATAAACTCATTTAAATTACATAATAGTGTCATTATTTAGTATTTAGTCAGTATTTAAAGTCAAAAAGGAACAAATTGTTGGCTTCAAACAATATTCTAATATACTTAAAACATCATTGTAGGTACACTTGATTTAAAGAAACACATTTTTTCGTTAGAAAGATTGATATATTTGGATTAAATAAATGTGCTTAAAAGTACTATAAGTTTTAAACAGATAATAATGTCACTGTAACTATTCGGTTTTATTTGATTTAATTTTAGATTCTTTGACTTAAACACATGCATTATTAACTTAAACATACATGATTAACAATATTCTAAAGGTTGAATTGCGTATAGACTTTTTTCAGAGTACGCATCTTGTCTATTTTAATCCACTTCGCATCTCTTCATTCATCCTAATAATGGAGAGCCCCTTAATTGAGACATACTGTATATCTAAAAAAAAAAAAAAAACAAAGCAATTTTGCTCATCATGCTTAATAAAAAGTAAAATAAATTTTAGGCGAAAAGTGGAAAATACAGCGCAAACTACTAACGCCAGTATTTCACAATAATGTACTGAACACAAATGTTCTGTCGTTCAACGCTCAAGCTGACGAAATAATGAAGCTCCTGGAAGCCGAACTTGATAAAGAATTTACCGATGTGTTAGATTACGTCACTCAGTATGCTACCCGTACAGCTTGTTGTAAGTTATTTTTCTCCTAACATTTTTCATTTGTTGTGAATCGCTTCGCGGTTATATTGTCTATCCGTAATGTATATTTACGTTTCCAGACAATTTCATAGGAATACCGTTTGAAGAAATCAAAGAGAGTGTACAAGCATACGTAGCGGATTCCTTGAGATATGTGGATATAATTTACATCAGGATTTACAATATCCTCCAACAGTTCAGTTTTATTTATAAATTTAGCAAGAATTTCCGCGAAGAAGAGCATTTGTTAAGTAATCGTGAGCAATTTCTCGATGAGATTATAAGTAAAAGAGAAAATGCTTGGAAGAATATTGATACCAACGACAATAATATTTTGCTGGATCGATTACTTTCTTGCAGGGACAATAATAACTACTACACCGATAAATTAGTAAGGGATGAAATTCAAACTTTCCTTCAGGGTGTGAGTTCTTCAGTTTCAAGTATTAGCGCTAAGTGGGTATTTAATTTACATTATTTTTTGTTTCAAACATAGTCTATCCATACGTTACCGACAACAGTGGCCTGTGCGATCCATTTCTTGGCGGAGAATCCTGAGATACAGGTACCTATTACTAAAATATACGAATGCCTTTGGAAAAATGCTTTACGTACAGAAAAGTTCTGCTTAAAAAGTTAAATAGTTGTTACACCCTATCAGAGCCACAGGAACGGATTATTGAAGTGAATACTAGTCTCAGAAAAATAGATGCATTGGTTTAACAACACGTTTTTTATTTTGGTTCAACCAAATACGTACAGCTTGACAAATCGCTCGTGACAGTTCCGCAGTGGCAAAAAAACGGAGCTAAAGTATATATACTGTAAAGCGGCTATCGTATACGCACCCCACTCCAGTGCGCGAAAAGACTCACTACTGTCACGAGATATTTGTTGGGCTGTATGTAGGGGAAAGTCGGGTAACTGTACGCAGCGGGTAATTATACGCATTGACGTTTTAATAACCCCATTAAGTGCATTTTAAAAAAGACATCGTCAACGCCATCTATTATTACTAATATTAATATATACTAACTGGTTTATATCCAAGATTAAATTTGCAGTGACCGAAAATGTGAAGCGCATGGGTTTGCTATAATATTTTGGTGTATGAAATTAAGTGGTAAGTGCAATTTTTAACCATATAAACAAAACTGTTATATAATGTAAACGTGTATGAAAAGTCCTTTCATAGTTACATTATCGTAAATAAAATATTAAAATCAAAACAAATGGGGAAATTGCGCGCATTGCGTATAATTACCCCGCCAAGTTTTATTGGACACTAATTTAGATTTCATTCCTTAGATGCCACGCAAATACGTAAGAAAGACCCAAAAAGGGTCGTGGACTCTAGATCAGCTTAAGAGAGCAACCAGGCGTATTGAAAATTGTGCTTCTATTAGAAGTACTAGCAAAGAGTTTGGGATTCATGAATCTACTTTAAGAAAGAGACTGAAAGAAAAAACATTAAGTAAAGCTCTTCAAGCGCCTAAGTTAGGGAAGCATACAGTTTTTACAAAAGCACAAGAAGACGAACTTTGTCGTCACGTTCTAGATTTAGCTAAATTATATTATGGCATTACTGTAACAGAGTTTCGAAAATTAGCTTTCGATTTTGCAGAAGCAAACAAAATTAAACACCCTTTCAATAAAGAACAGAAACTTGCCGGCAAGGAATGGTATATGTTATTCTTGAACAGACACACACCACAAATATCATTAAGGAAACCGGAAGCAACGAGCTTAAACAGGATTACTGGTTTTAATGCTATAATGTTATTAATCTTGTGTTGTTTTACAGAGATAAAATAAAACAGTCTAATAAAATTATACGTATATTCATTCACGAGAAAAAAAATACGTTACATTAGTGTGTGTACAAGACATACGCTACATTACGCGGGAACATACATTACAGTGTTACCAACTTATATTGTTAATGCCAACATATAGTTTTCCTTTTTAACACTATTTACGCGTGTTTTTCAACAGGTTGGAGTAATGAAACCCTATTTTATGAATGATTGCAACACTTTAAAAATTACGCGAAACCTACTCTTTAGGATCCTGTATTTAATAGTCTTAGATAACCATTCCAGTCCTATATCCTTGGAGATATATGATTTCTGCAAGCTAAATGGCATTGTCCTTGTAACAATACCCCCGCATACATCACACAGGATCCAGCTTCTTGATTTGACATTCTATGGACCGCTTAAAGGTGTTTTTCATAGAGAATGTGACCTATTTCTCTTACAAAACGAAAGAGTTACTACAAACGAATATCCTCTCGTCGCTGTAATGTTGCCGTTCAGAAATAAAAATGTGTTTTTTCTATATACATTCATTACTCTTTCATTGTCCCTCAAAATTGTTTAATCTGTTCTGCTGCACCATGTAGTAGATTTATACTGGACATGCCACACTTTGTCAAGGAATTTTTGTTTGCGTTTTAATAATGGCAGCAATATTTAACTGACAGCTTCTTCCTGAAGAAGCTGTCAGTATGAACAGCGAAACGTCGAGCGAAAGTTTTGACACACGGCGAAACCCGCAAGAAGCTGTTAGTTATAGTTACACCGGCCGTGAAAGCCTACGCAGTGTTAATATTTTGAAACACTTACTTATGTCGGTATAGGCCTCATTCAAGTTGGTAATAATTTCTAATTCTAATATCTACTGGGTTTGCTTAATCTTTGGCGCTTCCTAACTCTTCTACAACATTGAGTGAAGGAATTGTAAAGAGACACAAGTCCATCAGATAGATTGCGTTCCTCTTTTTAGTATTTTAGAAATTTCATAAGAGTAATTCCTTCACTCAATATGTGAAATACGTTGCGATTGAAACAATCTTAAAAAAAAATATATCAGGAGAAAGTTGCAAATGCTAAAAGGAAAAATTATGAATTACAAACTATAAACTCCGAAAACAAACAACAATAAATCTGGGACATTATAAAAAAAGAATCTGGGAAAACGAGGGAAACTATTTCATACTGTGATATCCAACTTACAGCAGAAACATTTAACGACTATTTTGCTCAAATTGGTAGTAGTACACAGAGAGATGTCGACACGAGTATTATAGATCCATATACATTGCTACAAAATACTGAGAAATCTCCCTCTAACTCTTGTTACATGAAGCCGGTGAGCGCACAAGAAATAATGGACATAATTCATAATATCAAGAATAAAATACATATATGGACTGAGTACTGCTTTATTGAAGGAAGTTAGTGCAGAAATTGCGGATCCTTTTTCTGTAATAACTAATAAATGTTTGGAAGAAGGCACTTTCCCGAGAGAATTAAAAGTAGCTAAAGTAACACCCATTCATAAGACCGGAGATAAACACAATACAGGAAACTATAGACCAGTGTCTGTTTTGCCAACTATATCCAAGGTTATGGAAAGCATAGTATGCAAGCGATTAGTTTCGTTTTTCGAAACTCAGAAGATATTTACATCCGCGCAACATGGATACAGAGCTGGAAAGTCGACGGTCACGGCTATAGTTGAGTCCATAGAGGAAAATATTGCTGGCACAAGATCGACACGAATTCGTGGAACTAATCTTATGTGATATGAGCAAAGCATTTGACACAGTTTCACATCAACTTCTTTTAACTAAGCTGAATTATTATGGAGTGAGAGGTACAGTAAATAAATTATTAGCATCATACCTTAATGAAAGAAAGCAAACAGTTAGTTGGAGGAATAGTATATCAAATATCCAACCAGTAATGTGTGGTGTCCCACAAGGATCAATATTAGGCCCAGTACTTTTCATGATATACATTAATGATCTTCCATAATATTTAATCTACAGCAAAGTATGCTTATATGCCGATGACACCTCTTTTATAGTCAGAAGTGATACTAGTTGCGATGCTCATCGCATTAGAGAAAATTCTCTTATAGCTGCAAAAACCTGGTGTGATGCCAATAAGCTGAAAATAAATCAAAATAAAACACAAATACTTACTTTTACGACAGCTGCACGGGACCATACCGTGAATTTCCTGGGAGTCACGATGGATGGAGGACTTAGTTGGTCGAAACATGTGTCTAATATCGCACCAAAACTGAGCAGTGCAATATTCACAATCTGAAGAGTAAAACATCTAGTAACACACAAAGCTGCAAAACTAACGTATTACGCAAACTTTCACAGTATAGCATCATATGGAATTCTAATTTGGCGTGCATCCAGTGATCTAGAACGCATTTTGATACTGCGAAAACGTGCAATAAGGGCTTTGTGTGGGTTACGGTCCTCGGATAGTTGTCGTGAATATTTCGCTAGCGAAAAAATATTAACAATAATTAATGTGTACATTTTATGCTGTGTTAAATACGTACATCAAAACAGGGTGC
The DNA here is from genome assembly GCA_004143645.1 of Protaetia brevitarsis. Lineage (NCBI taxonomy): Eukaryota > Metazoa > Arthropoda > Insecta > Coleoptera > Scarabaeidae > Protaetia > Protaetia brevitarsis. The sequence continues at coordinate 60,388 of RXPK01004396.1, forward strand.
AATTTTCGAAGATCGGTGACTATCATAGTTACAACACTCGTAATAGGAACGAATTAGCAACATCACACCATCGTTTAAAAAGGACTCAACAATCAATAGATTATCGTGGCGTTAAATTATATAACAAATTACCTGACCGAATTAAGCAATTTAGTGTAAAAATGTTCAGCAAATTTGTAAAACAATTTTTGCTAAATAACGTTTTCTATAGTGTACACGAATATCTGCAATACAATTTTGATTGACAGTCCACATATGTTTATTATTATTTCTTATTATTATTATTTTTTACTCATTTTATGTATTAATATTTTGTTCGTGTTGCTTTCGTGTAATTTGTGATATACATTTTATTTTATTTATGACAATTGTACATACAATGTATATATTTATATATGTTTTCTTTTTTTGACATGTTACGAACTGTGATAAAATAAATACAATAAAATTTACTTCCTAATCTTTATTATTTACGGTCAGTTATCAAGAAATCTTGGAATATGGTAGTGGCGGTTCCTCTGAAAGAGCCACGTGACCATGGCGCCACCATTGCAAATCACAATTTAATCATTAAATTCATCACACACACACTTACATTTAAATACAGAACGAACGATCGATTCCCACGATTTGATGCGGCGAAACACCCTCTGTGTTTATATATGCAGACAAGCGGCGAGCGAGGAGCCACGTCTAGATTGGCACCGATTTCAGACGTTTGTAGATCTCCACGGAGAGCTAGCGGCAGAAGGAATGGTCGGACTACACGGCAAAAATTACATTGAAGTGGGGCCAGCTGCAGTAATTAGTTATGATGCATTCTTAGCGCGTCATCAGCATAGGAAAGACGCTAGTGAGTGCCAGGTCAACAACCTCGCGTGCAGTCGTTATTGTTTATTGTATTTTTTTTACTGTTTTGTGCCGTGTTTGCGTGTGCGTGTGTTAGTTGTTTTATGTTATAATGAAGAGCATCCGAAACCTATTAAATAAAGCATTTTCTTCGTATTCTCTAGAGGAAAAATTCGAAAGGAAACAACTAGGATGACCGCTACCGGACATTTCACAAACCCAAAATATTTGTGTGTCTGCTTCTAAAACACGGGCAAGAAAATTTAATAGAAACATTACTTAAAAAACTATTGGATTTGTCTTTACGACCAAAAGCAAGCTGTTTTTTTTTTCTGTTTTCTTTGCGGAGGAGAATTAACATGGGCGGAGGAGATTATTACGGATTTAGTGTACATTAGTAGCACATTTAGTGGCGATTACGAATTTAGTGTAAATCTGGAAAAGAATTAAAATGAATGAGAATTAAACTCAGCCTATGAAATCGTAAAATTAGAACAACGAAAGAGTTGACAAAAATCGTATTCGATTTTGCGGTACACTAGAATTACCCTTATGAGAACACGATAAAATTTTATTTGATCCTCGTAACATTTCCTAAGTTTTTAATTTAACATTTATGACTTTGTGTACAGTGAAATACAAAATTCATGTCTCCCTAAAATGTCGGCGTGGGCAATATCTAATTTAGAATGTAAAACTCTTTCCAGGTAACAATTTACAAAAAATCGAGCCTTATTTATATTTCGCCGGCATGCACAAATGCGTTAATCATCCGCTCCCCTTTTCACAATGCCAGAATGATCGGCCTTTTTTCTCATTATAAGTCAGACTAATATTAAAACATGTACATACAGTGTCCAAACTACACTAACGCTTAAGGGCGATGTGATTTTCTATATTAGAACTTTGCGCAAAAGGCTAAATTAGGTTGTTATTGACTCTTGATCTAATATTCGTATATCCACGCATTTCAAATAACAGATGCTTCTATATATTTTTTTATATCTACAGAGGAAGGTTTTCGAAGAACTAGATTCTCTCCTCTGCGGAAAATCCGACAACATTTTAACCCCACACGATCTCTCGAAAATGGCTTATTTACAAGCTGTACTACAGGAAACGATGCGAATAGTTCCGCCAGTACCGCATTTGGCTAAAGAACTCAACGATGACCTAGAATTCAGTACGTACTGCTTCTCTTTGGAACTCGATCATACAAATAAGGACAAAATAATTGTAGATGAGTTCAAATTACCTAAGGGCCTTCTAGTGATGGGCGTTGTTGCTGCAGTACACAAACATCCCCAATATTACTATCAACCCAATAAATTTAAGCCCGAAAGGTTTTTGGAAAGAGACGATGCCAATCCTTATGCATATGTACCATTCGGTGGCGGACCTAGACTTTGTATTGGTAATAATAAAACCTTTTGAGTGCTAGCATCTATATTATCCTTCTCATGATCCATGTATTTTGAGAAGCCCATTTATATTGTAAAATGCAGAACGGAATTGAAATCTGTTAAAAGTATTACTTTTGTTTGTTAAATCGAGTTTACATAGTATTTGATTTGAAAAATGCAGAAATAATTGCCCAAATAAGCTGCACTGTTACGCAAGTAAAGAATTTTGAAGTTAGAAACCCCTGTTTTATAATAAAATCACAACTTATTTTAATTCGCAGGTTACAAATACTCGATGCTCTCCATGAAAACCTTTGGCTAAGCTGTTGATGAAATACCAAGTGACATCGATACACCATCGAGTGGTGTACAGGCCAAGTGCTACTATGGGCTCTGACAATGGTTTTAAGATCCAGTTGAGGGATAGAAAGCGGGAACCGTTGAGATCAGTTGTTGATTGAAATATTCGATGTCCTAGCTAAAGATTTACTGTTAAGAGAATATAATGAGTGCATGTAATAATGATGCTGGTATATGTTTGAGCATTTAAGTGATATATTTTTATATAATCATTGCTTGTAGTAATTGTATAATTTATGTATAAGTACAAAATTTTAAAAGTTGTTTAAATATTTTGCAAATAAATTATCAGTGCTTCCGCAGTATTTGTTTACTTCCTCAGTAAGTTGTCAATACACTTAGAATCCTCGTTTCTTACCACCACCACAGCCGTAAAATTAGAGAATCTATTGAAATCCATAAACATCCTAGTAAACTGAACCATGTTGATAGTTATCTTCTACACGACACTTGGAAGTGTTCCTCCTTCCCAAACAAGCCAATTATAGCCGCCACGTCGTCATTGTGGATGAAACGTCGGCCAGAAGAAGATCTAGAACGCGGTTCCTAGCTAGGAATCCAAGCAGAATATAAAAAACAATGCTATTACACCATCGCAACATGGCTTTCGTAAGGATAAATCGACTATGACGGGCCTAGCGGAGGTGATGAAATGTGTAATAGACGCACTAGATCAGCAAGAACAAGTCCAATTGACCTGCTGTGATCTGAGTCAGGCTTTTGACCCTGTGGATCATGGATTGCTGATGGATAAATTGCATTTCTATGGAGTACGTGATAGAGTGCACGATTTACTATCATCGTATCTAAGCGATCAGCAACAATATGTTGAGATGAGTTTAAAAAGATCAGATATGATGACTGTGGAGCGTGGTATACCTAAGCGGTCCGTGTTGGGGCCTCTTCTATTATGTATATCAACGACCAAGAAGTCAATTTGTCTGCTGATAAAGTCTGTTTGTATGCATACGTCGTTTGGTAATCAAAGAAAAAAACAGAGAAAATAAATCAATGAAGGCAGAGCTAGTTATGCAGCAAGCAGAGCAGTGGTTTGAGGCCAATAAACTGAAATTGAATGTGAGTAAGACGCAACACCGTACATAATATTGGGAATACCGCCACATTTGTAACAAGGGTAAGGGAGGAAGTGTTAGATATTACACTCAGTACACTGAACCTAAAGGATCTGTTAAAAGACCGGAGGGTATCAAGTGAACCTTCTCTCTCTGATCACAGAATTATTGTGTTCACACTAGAGACGAAGACTCCAGAGCCACCACTCCGGAGGAATCCCAGAAAAACAGATTGGGACAACTACAGAACCAATCTAAGTAGCAACCTAAAGGTTATCAAATCCAGAAAGGCCAGGCATCATCTGGATCTGGAAAACGACCTTAAAGAGGTGAACAAGGCCATACTCGAAGCATACGATTCGAGCTGTCCTGTTTCAGCAGATAAAAGAATGTAGGGACGCACCTTGGTGGAACAGCCATCTGTCAAAATTAAGATCCGATACGCGGAAGCTCTTTAACAAGGCCAAGCGTAACGGGGATTGGCAGAGTTACACCGAGAAACTTACTTCCTACAATAAAGCTATCAGGAAAGCGAAAAGAGATAGCTTTAGAAAGTTCTGCGAGGAAATCGATTCAACACCTACCGCTCCGCGACTTCACAAGGTAATGGCGAAGGGTAGAATCGATTCAGGAATGACACTAAGAAAGCTAGATGGAAGCTTCACTGAAAGTGAAGAAGAAAGAGCTCTCCTCCTTCTAGAAACCCACTTTCCCGAAAGCAAAGTGGGAACCTCAGAAAATCCTTCCGAGATATATAAAAGACCAAATAAAGAAGCTACTACAGTGGCAAGACACATATGTAGCAGCGAACGGTTAAATGGGCCATCAATACCTTTCAGCCGTTCAAAACACCGGGAGTAGACGGGATCTTTCCAGTTCTACTTAAAAAAAGGCAGGAAGAAATCCTTCCTCACATGATTCGGATAAGCCGAAGTAGTCTGGAGTTGGGGTACATTCCAGAAGCCTGGCGAAGGGCTAAAGTCACCTTTATGCCAAAAGCAGAGAAAAAGGACATTACGCACCCTAAATCCTACAGACCTATCAGCCTCACATCATTCTTTTTGAAAACGGTGGAAAAGGCTGTAGATAACCATATCAGAACAGACATCTTGGAGCGGGTGCCATTGCACCCCTGTCAGCACGCCTATCAAACAGGCAAATCCACTGAGGCTGCATTAGAGGAGCTGACGGACCAAATCCAAGATGCCCTGACGAATAAAGAAACCGTAGTGTGCGCCTTTCTAGATATAGAGGGTGCTTTTGACAACACTCCACACGAGTCTGTCAAAAAAGCATTAATTAATAGGGGGTAGACGGCGTGACTTCTAGATGGATGTCGCAACTACTGTCTACCAGGTCGGTGGAGGCGGAGGTGGGACATAAGACCATCTCGGTTAGTACGACCAGAGGATGCCCACAGGAGGGAGTTACATCACCACTTATGTGGAGCCTAATAGTAGACGAACTCTTATGCGGACTGACGGATCTAGGCATATCTTATCAAGGGTATGCTGATGATATTGTCATATGCGCAAGAGGCAAATTTGAGAATACCCTCTGTGACATAGTTCAAAGAGGATTGAACTTCACGAGAAGATGGTGTCAATCGATGGGACTCAATGTCAACTCCACTAAGACAACCCTAGTAGCATTTACCAGGAAAAGAAAATCCAATCTTAGAACCATAAAACTGGATGGGCAAAATATAGATTGGAGAGCGGAAGTTAAATAGACCTTACCCTAGGCAATAAACTTCTATGGAACAAACATGAACTTGAAGTAAACCAACAAGGCCAAAGAGCTCTGATGTGCAGAAACTTTGCAGGGAAAAATTGGGGATGCACCCAAAAATACTGCTTTGGATGTATACAGCGACAGTGAGACCGATCATCACCTATGCATCAGTAGCATGGAGCAAAAGAACTAATCTGGCCATCGCGAGAATTAACCTCTCGAAAGTGCAAAGATTAGCATGTGTAACATGCATAACGGGGGCTATGAGAACCTGCCCAACAGCAGCTATTGAAGTAGTATTGGATCTTGCCTCCCTCCACATTGTAGTAGAGGGCGTGGCGAAAAGAACCGCACTAAGAATGGTTAAGGAAGGATTGGCATAGGCCTCAATTTCCTGACGGTGATCAAACCTGGGATATGCCCCGGGATGATATGTTAAAAAAAATTAGCTTTGTGAAGGAATTCAACATAAAGCTAAGGCAACAGGAGCGAGTGTGATCATAACAGCCATCTTGAAGCAGCAATCAAGGCGCTGAGCTCATATGAAATCAGTCTCCAAGATGGTCTGGGAATGCCTAGGGAAATTAAATGAGCTAGGCAAAAGAATAAAGTAACCCTCCGTGTGGGTTCTTGGTCACAGGAGTGGAAGGAAAACGAAATAACGGATAACCTCGCAAAAAACGGGGCTGAATGCCTTTTGTAGGGCCTGAACCTTTTGCAGGTTAAGTAGCAGTACAATACTGAGAGAACTAAAAATAGAAATGGGGCAGAGAAAATCCGGTTACTGGAAAATCTCCAGGAATGAGGCAAAGTAAAATTCTTCTGGGAACTTATAACCAGAAGAGGTTACAGAATGCTTAACCTGATAAGAACAATGTTCGCATATTTAACAGGAATACTTTCAGCCATTTTGTAGACTGAAAAGGACACCTGAGTAAGTTTGGATTGGAGAAGATTCTGAATGCAGATTCTGTGCGGAACAGGATGAAACACCTATCATCTCTCTCAAACTGCGTAGCATGTGCAACTCGAGGGCATTATTTACCTGGAGCATGTGAAATCGAAGAGGAGAGACTTCCTAGACTGGGACCCTCTGACTCCTACACTTTCTAAAGGAATAGGATTTGAAGGCCAGCTGTACAAGCAGCAAGAATAGGGGTACACAATAGATCTTTTAGGTAGCAGTGTAACACCACCCTTCTATTTACATACATACATACATACAAGACGCAACATCTGGACTTTGCCATGAGTAAAAGAGAGGAGACGTCAACCATTAAAATTCTTGGCTTCGATGTAGACGCTAGACTTAATTGATCTGCACATATCGAACAACCAGCGAAAAAGCTATCCGCTGCCATTTACAGGATAAGAAGGATTAACGCTGTTTCTACTCACCAAGCTGCCAGATTAACGTATTTCCTACGTTCGCTGTAATTTGTCTTGTTTGCGTGATAGAGAACTGTCCACACACTTTTTCCTTACTGTACCTAATTCTATATTTCTCCAATTCGCTCTTCAGCAGTTCGTTGGTTATCCACTTATAAAAGTGCGGTATAATTGGTTGCCTGACTTAAGCAACTGCGGATGTGAGTAATTTCCAGAAGGTTTTAAATTTATTCAAAGATTATATAGCTAGTTAAATTTCAACTACTAGAATTGTTGTCATTCTACTATAAAAATGGTCTTTCAAATACAGCTCTATATATTTTGTTCCAACTGCGTGCTTATATAGTATATGTTATGTGTGCGTAGATTTCTTCATTTTTAACCTGACACTTTTTAAATCTGATAAAACGCACCGCAGTTTGTAATCAAGTTTGTCGGTCTTTCTTCTTCCACACCAGCCGGCTCTCTCTGGACCGTGGCGCGGCTACGTACGGGTCAGAATCGTAGTATATTATCTGGCCGATTCGGTGTTGGTACGTCAACAGGACTTTTAAACCATTCATGCCGCAAGAAAAACGATGCTAGACAACGGCAACGGACAAGCCAACCGCTATGTTATGTTATACCTATTACCAATTCAGTTCAAAGCGAAAAGGACAACAAGACTAACGTATTCCGTTTGTTCGGGAGATCGTAGTGTGTCGTAACGTGTTTATCACGTGTATTTCGTTTTGTTTTGTTTTGTTTCGCACTTACCGTTGTTCTACTACTGGCACCTTGTCCTGGATTCATACCTTTGCTCTAACACAACTTCGGTAAGAAAGAATTACTGTAATTCAATGCACATTTCTGTCGGGCACTTCGTCGAATTTGAATTTGGATTCGATTCATATACAACTGATTTTCATTTTTTTCTGATTTCGTCTAAGACTATGCGCAAATTTTATGTAACTTGTTAATAACGACATTAAGTGAGCAAATATTTCTTTATAATAGTAATAACTTTATTTACTTAATGAGACACCAAGGTGTATGTAGCAAGTCAAAGCAAGCAATAAAAAGACAATGTGGAAGAACAAAAAAACTAGAGCCGCTGGTCATTCTACATTTTGGAATGTCAACATGTTGCTACCACTTAAATATAGAGGATATTTCAATTGAAACGTGTCACTTCAAATAATTCTTTACCTGTTGTGATTTATATAAAATTTGGAAATCTGTCAATTGTCATATCATATCATACAACTTTTAATGACGGGCCTAAGGATTTAAAATCATTCCTAGGACCGCAGTAACACCCAACCATAAAATTTGAAGAGGGAAGATGGGTCTTGTGACCACTTATTCAAGAAATCTTTTAATTCTCCTAACCGACGACATGTATCAAAAAGCCATTTTTCTTAATAAGTTAGCAAAAAGTAAGTAAGCATAATTTGCAACCTGCGCACTGAGAAAAGAGATTGCATTAAATGAAAAGTTTTATAACTTTTGGTTTTTATCATGTTCAACGAAAATAATACCTTTTCTCAGAAAAGTGTTTATTTTAATTGGAAGTAAAAGTGGCGTTCTGTTTTGCCGGAAGATTATTTTCTTCTTAAATACATGCTTTTCGACGAAAACTAACCGTAATTAAATGGAATGCATCTTAGTTTTGATTAATATTTTATAATGTCTGTATAACTTCTGTTTAAGTAAGACAATACACATTACATATTATATTGTTATTATTATGTACATATTTAACAACATATTTTAGTTTCTTTTAAGTACGTTATCATATTGGAGTACTGCAAGGTTCGATTTTAGGCCCAGTGCTGTTATCCTTATTTATCAATGATCTGCCCCAACAATTTTGTAATATATTGATTACATTATATGCTGATGATATTACTTTAATGACTGCAAGTAATGACAACGTAGAGTTGGAGAGCGTATGTAACACTATGTTAGACACTGTTACCACATGGCTGAATAAAAACAAACTACTTGTAAATGAAATGAAAATAAGATTTCACCCTCATCAATATGATGCTACTCCGGAATTTTATAATTAACTAATAACGAATTTACTTCATCTGACAGCAGCAAATTACTGGGACTTAGGTTTGACGAGTTATTGAACTGGAAGATTCATTGCGGAAGGCTCTTGAATAATTTCAATTCATTCTGCTTTTTATTTCATAATTTAAAACACACAATATCAGACCAGATGCTATTAAATATGTATCGTGCCTATGTTTACAGCAGATTAAATTATGGTGTTACATTTTGGGGAAATTCCACCTTAGCATATGATCTGTTTGTATGCCAAAAGTAGTTTATCCGTTGTATTGCTGGATTCAAACCGACGGAATCATGCAGATAGATTTTTATATCATATAAAGTGCTAACCTTACCGTGCATCTTCATTCATGCACTGGTATATTACATGCACAATAATAAAACAGAGGTTCAGACAAATTGCGATTTGCATAATTATAATACTAGAAATAAAAATGACTTAGTCACTCCTAAATCTAGATTGACAATAAGTTACCAAAATCTCCCAAGGGGCTCCATCCTCTGGTTTTTAAACGGCGGTTGCGTCAATTTTTAGTTTTACTCTTTACAAGAGTATTTAAACCATAACTTCAATTAATTGGGTGTCTTTAGGGTTCATACTATTAATATTATTTCCTTTAATTAATTAAAATGTTTTGTTTTTCATTAATATATAATTTCTGTTTACTTTTTTTTTGTTTGACATGTTTCTATACTTTGTAGTCTGCAGAAATAAATTCTTACTTACTTACTTACTTACTATTATTGAATTATAAACAGTATTATACATAAAAAAGCCGGACGTTTCGATTTATTTGCGTGGACACGCTTGTATACATTGATTTAAAACTTTTAATAATAATAATAATTCATGCCTTAGCATCCTCCAACAGCTTTTGCCAATTACACGGAGCATCGGCGGCCATGAGTTATTATTTTGCCTTTAAATGGAAAATGCAAGCACCTGTCAAGCTGAGTGCTTTTTTACGCGGAAGTATTTTAGTTTTATTCATGTTCCCACGTGCATAAGTTTAGATGCACAAACAATAATGAACAACAGTGAATATTTTTCGCGCGAGGTCAAATAAATTTCAGAGATAATTGGAATCTTTTCAGTTAATGCTAATTCACTTATAAGCCAAGGAATTTTACAGCAGTATATAGTGTTTGAAAATTTTAAACCTGTTATACACGGGAAAAACGATATTGTTGTTTTCAACCATTTTTCATGCATTTGGTTACAGTTACTAAATTATTACTTGATATAGGAATATTAAAAATATCCCTGTATTCGATCAAACAAATAATTTGATTAGTAGATTTATTTAGCGCAATATTTATTAATTTAACTAAATATTTACATGGAAGTAAAAATAAATATCGCATTTTATTTTCGTATAGCAGTTTCCTCCCCATATAGTACAGCAGATGAGCAGATATAATTATGTGTAGTAGAGAAATTGTCGGATAGATGCCGTGTCTTCTATTTCATTTCAGTAACAGATAATGTTTCGCACAAAATAGGCTGGAAACTACGATCGTAACATACTAATCTGGTATATTTACCAAAACAGCATCTGATAGGAGTCATCGCCATTGAAAGGACGATTTCTTTAACGGCAGACTTGAGTGCTAGGATGGTCACTGCGACCAACTCCCCCAATACTAACTAGGATTTACAACATTCTAACAGCGAATCCTCTCCTTAGTGCATGAGTTTTTGGAGATAATTCTTCTTCATTTCGATTAAAAAATATCACGGTGTTTTGTTGTGTTTACGTTTAAGCCTAAAATGATTAAATATTATAAGAAAAGGAAAAACGTCTTGAATCAACATGCTTACAGTTTTCTGCCAATCTGCATAGTTTTCAAGTTCAACATAAAGAGGACTTGAATCAACTATCAATATCTTTCACTTAAAAAAAATAAACTGTTTCAACGAAAAATATATTATTTCCGAAGAAATGGGTGAATTTAAAATTATATTCCTTTTCAAGGAAACACCAAATCATGTTGGCCATATAGAAAACGCAAAAACTTTTGATTTAATGCAATTCCATTTAAGCGAAAAGGATATTTCTCTCAGTGTGTGAGATGAAATGGTTTGGATGTTGCCTTGTTAAATGTTCAAAATGATGGCCATTAAACTCCATACAATCTTGCTTCAAATGCTCTTCTGACATTTCACAACATTTCTGAAGTTATTTGTTGGCATTCTTTAACAAGTTTTTGGCGTAACTTTCGTAAGGAAGCTGAACGCGTGGCATACACCTTAGACTTAAGATGCCCCTATAGAAAAAAATCAAGTGGTGTAAGAGCCAGCATTCTATGGACCTCCTTCGACCAATTCAACGATTGATGATCCAGATATGTTATACTCCGGCGGCGTTTCTCCAACAAATCTGGATCTTGCTCCAATTTTTCTACGATCAAAGAATTGATTGTATCGTCCAGCATGTTCAAATATATTTGATTATTTAAAGTCTCGTCAATGAATAAGAGTCCTATGAGATAATCGCCAATGATACCAAGACATACATCAAGTTTCTGTAGCGATTGTGTATGTGGTTGGTGTCATTCTAATATCTGCAGTTGTGACGATTTCTCGATGCCCCATTCAATGAGAAAGATAATTCGTTCGAAAAACAGATATTATAGAATAAGTTTCGATTATTATTGAGGTTCACGGTCATTAATTAACAAAATTCCAACCATCTGTCAACATCATCATGATTCAATTCGTGTATAAGTTTAATTTAAAAGGGATGTCTTCTTAAGAATTCTATAAACTTCTGATGCTTGAGGTATCTGTTGTATTGACGTCGCATTTCTAAGCACTACGACCCACCTAAGACTTCGACGCTGATATCTTCATTATTGAAAACAAGATGAAAATATTTTTTGTCATGTACAGAGTGTTCCATTCAAGACTGGGTCTTTGATTACAATTCTATTTTTGATTTTAGGAAAAAATGTTTTCTACCAAAGTTTTACGGAAAACAATGCTACCAAATATTAAAATATTTTTGACTACACAGGCTGTTCTAAAAGTAGGAAAACACATACTTCGTTATTTTAAATAAAACACCCTATATATTATTTCATCTTTAAATTCTACGTGGCAAAATAACAACATTTTATATGATTGAGTAATCGCTTGACTGTCGTGCGGCCGGACACTACAATTTTATATATCTTTTTTCCCACAATGTCAGGTCAGCGAATCATATACATTTCAAATTTCTTACGCTGTTTTCTGAGCTTTTAATCACTGACTATTATGGGATCACGCTACAGCTTGATGAAAATAATTACTAGCTGGTGAAACTAGTAGGTGAAGTGATCCTAAGATATATCAATAAACAGAAATTAGGTACTTATTCCCTGCTTATCTATTCTTCCTTTATCTCCCTAACACTACTAGCGATTGCTTACAAATTATGCACAGTTACAGAAGTGTAACATGTCAAAATATTGGCTCAATATTTAACTTTCATACTGTAGATACAAATATCGTATCAAAGTATGTCTCAGCTATTAGGAGTAACTCAGCCGGTGATGATGGTATTACTAGTTTTATGCTCAAATTGATACTACCGTATACTCTCTCATACATAACTCACATCTTTAACTACTGTATTGAATCTAAAACCTTTCCTGATGTATGGAAACGATCAATAGTTATACCTGTACCTAAGAAGTAAAGCGCTGAATTAACTGATTTACGCCCAATCTGCTTACTATCGATTCTTATCAAGGCCCTAGAAGAAATCTTACATGATCAAATTAATACTCATCTAAAGGAGTTCAGTCTATTACCATCCTGTCAGTCTTTAGCCCGCAACACAGCTACGCTACAACTTTACCCAAAATAACCGATGACATTATTGAGGCGAGGGATAAATCTCAATTGACGGTTCTAGTTTTGTTAGATTATAGTAAGGCCTTTAATACGGTTGACCTTAACGTCTCAATAGCAATTCTACATCACATCGGGTTTACTGAGCGATCCATTCAGCTGCTATAACCTTACTATATACAATATTGATCGCACGCAGTGCGTTCGTTTTACATCATATACATATGGTTGCAGCACTTACTTTACTGTCTTGACCTTGAACCGAGGTATACGCCAAGGTTCTATTTTGGAACCCTTACTTTTCTCGCTATATATACTAGCGAATTACATAAATATATTCACTTTTGCAATATTCAAATGTATGCGGATGATATACAAATTTATAGTAGCTTTGGAGTTGATGATATCCAGTCCAATATAAATCTCATTAACTGTGATCTGGAACGGATTGGCATTTTTTCTAAAAATAATTCTTTAAAAATTAATATCCATAGCAATTTTATTTGACAGGCAGAAAGAAGTGAAAAAGTATAGAGCATCTATTAACTTAGAACTAAATAATGTCTCTATTCTTCTATCTCTAGAGTCAAAAAACTTAGGTTTGCTGATTGATAATTTTTTAGATATAAAAGTCATATCTCAAAACTAATTAGTACTGCATCTTGCAACTTGAAGATGCTATGTCCTTATAAGGCAGTTTTTAGCGAGAAGACAAAAATCACATTATGTGATAGTCTCGTTTTATCTGTATTTAACTATGGGTGTGTTGTTTATGGTCGTTGTTTGGATGCACGCGACCGAAATAGAATACAAAAAGTTCAAAACAGCTGCTTAAGATACATTTACAGGATCAGAAAGTATGATAGAATCACATATAAACTTGCAGTGACTGGACTTTCTTAGTACCAATAAATATTTTTCTGTCCAGCATTTAAAAGAATAATTTGTTTGGGTTAATGCATATTTATTAGCTACAAAGAAATCTTTCCTCAGTGTTAGAGGAAGGAGTTCAACAATTGTTGTCGCATTAATCTAGTTGCAATGGATCACGCAAAAAGGATAATGATTCATGTTAAATACCCTATTTCTGTCACAAACAACACTGATCTGACAGTGGTAGTGGAGGGGGTACATCCATGTTGATGATGGCTTGCGTCGTGTCTTAAGGTAAAGTCGTATGACGGCAAATACTTCAAATGCGGCTTCTCTTTGCGTGAAAGGTCTTTAAAAAATTTGGTTGTCGTTAACGTTAAAAGTATGGTGTACGCCAATGAGTTTATCAAGTACAAAAAATTGTTTACAATGCGTTGTTATTTTTTCGATTTCTATCATGATGTATACGAACGCCGAGATGACTGACATGCATTTCATGTATGGACTTGCTGATGGCAACTCATTAGAAGCTAGACGATTGTGCATTGAACGATTTTCTGCCCGTAATGTCCCCGACCGAAAAATCTTCGAAAACATTCATCGACGTGTTCGTGAAACAGGCTCAATGAAACGAAGTGGAGGGCCAGGAAGATCAATCACTGCAAGAACGGTACAATTGGAACAGAATGTGCTGGAGACGATACAGGAAGATCCTGGTAGTTCTACGCGAAAAATTGCTAATACTTTGATTGTAAGTCATTGGACAGTTTGGAAAATTCTTAAGGACAATTTGTTGTATCTATACTACATCCAGCACGTTCAGGCACTACTACGTGCTGATTCTCCTCCACGTATTGCATTATGTCAATGGATATTGCAAACATTAGTTAGCATCCCTCTGTTCCTGACGCAGATTCTTTTTACCGATGAAGCCAGTTTCTCAAGAAATGCAATAAGGAATTTTCATAATAACCATGTGTGGGCAGATGAAAATTCGCATGAGGTATTTGAAGATCGTTTTCAACATCAGTTCTCGTTGAATGTTTGGGTTGGAATTGTGGGTGACTATCTAATTGGACCGCTATTTCTGCCAGGAAGACTTACTGGTGTGGTGTACCGCAACTTTTTGGAAGCAACGCTGGCTGAGTTTCTGGAGGATGTACCATACGCGACAAAAATTGCAGTGTGGTTTATGCACGATGGTGCACCACCACATTTCAGTTTGGTTGCTCGTAATTTTTTAACAGTAACATACGGAGATCGCTAGATTGGTCGAGGTGGGCCACATGTATGGCCTGCTCGATCCCCAGACGTAAACCTCCTAGATTAATTCTTCTGGGATCTTTGAAGTCAATAGTTTACGCTACTCCTGTGGAGAATTTGAACGATTTGCGATATCGGATAATTGCTGGGTGTAACTCAATTAGAAACGACCCTGGTGTGTTTGAAGGAGTTCGACAGTCAATGACGAGAAGAGGAGGAAGCCATTTCGAACATTTATTGTAGATTGAGCAACTTTACATGTACTTTCTGATAATAAAATGTTGTTACTGTCGCAAATCTTGTTCGCCCTGTATCTTCGAAACAAAGGGGTTTTTTCAAAAATCATCATAGGACAAAATATTCTTAGAATAGGCCAAGGAATAACCCCTTGAATTTTTGTCGCATGCTTACCTAACACCCTGTATGAGGATTGTAGTTTCCTTATTGGGGTGGCACACTGTATAGAAGTTTATGCATTATCTAAAACCCTAAAGATCTCTGTAAAGAAATAATGACCAAAAAGTAGACATACTTTGCTTTAATAAAAAAATCACTAGTAGAAAAGTTTTCCATAAGCTGCATACAGTCCCAGGCGATTTTTGTAACTTCTGATGATACATTTCATATAAAATTATTATGGCAAACCATCGAAGTAATTGTTACGCTTCTATTGCACTTAGATATTTTTTTTGTTTTCCAGAACAACAGTCTCAAGGTAAGCCGGAACATTTGTTTGTTTGTTTGTTACGCTAAAGTGGCTATTAATATGCTCTGAGAACATTAATTATTAATAATTGCTAGAATCATCGTCAATATGATCGTATACTCACTTCCTATGGAACCTTCACCTGTATTTGGATTCCGTTCCGTTTGGAATCACTGAAGGTATGCAGTCCATACATTTACACGTGGGTTTTAGTACAGAGAGCGTAAAATTGGTAGTTTCAAAATCGAAATAACGACCTATGTATGCTGTATATAGGATACCAATAATGATTCGTTTATTGTTAGTGCCATTTCCTTTGCAGAACTTTGCATTGATACGATATTTGTAAACGACAGTAATATGTTGTAATTTTATTATTAATAGAGTTTAACCTTCATAATATCGATATTTGGAAATAATGTTAGGTTATTGAAGTGGACTATCTTGTAATAACTCAGGCATTTATTTTCGATATGTCGAGGAATAAAGAAATCATCTTCTTATTGAAAAAATTCTTCCGTAAGTTCGTCATCATGAAGTTCATTGAGAATCGGCTGTAATAAATCATTTCGATATTTTTCAGCAGTTATTGTTTGGTTAAAAAATATAAGTCCAATAATTCGTGTCCTTGAAATTGCTAATCAGACGCCTATTTTTGCGGATGTAAGGAAGTTTCTACGAATTTGTGAGGGTTTTCTGCCGATCACATTCTCATATCTTCTTTATTTAAATAACCAGAAAGATGGAACCAAGCTTCATAAAAAAAAGCATTTAGCGAGAATTTTGTCATTAATTATGTTCTGCAAAAATCATTGACAGCACCGTGTATCAAAATCTACCTGGGTGAATTCAGGAACTACTTGAATTTTATACGAAAATAACTTTAAGTCCTCTTTTTAAAATAGTATCGCCTGTTGCCACTAAGAACTGAGCTTCTCGAGAAAGCTTTGGAATTGATTTTTTTAGGTGAGTTATCCATTCGACGTCACCTAACATCCTTTCGCGGTTCGTTTTTTAGATGTACCGCCGCCAGGTTTACGAGTTACTGCCCTCATTTTGTCAATATAAACATGATCATGACTTAAGGTTGGGCAAGATTGTTACAGATCCCTACAGGTCGGTAATAACTTTTACTTTATAGCTTTTACATATTTTATTAAACAATTAATGGAAAGTTATGTTGTGATTACCGTTGACGGGGTTTTTAAATTTACTGGTAACTTATTGTATAGGTACTATAGCCTTATATCTTGAACTAGCCTCAAACAACTTTGTTCTATGTTGGGGTATATTTAGAATATGCTCATGACGTGTTTCTATTTTATTGTAGAATATCACTATTTTTGGTAAAAGTTAATTCGTTTGTTTTGTAAAAAAATTATGAATTTCATAAATGTATAGCGCTGTTAATGTTAAAATATCTAATTCTTTAAATAAAGGACGACATGATTCAGAAAATGATGCCCAACCAGAGATCTGATAATTTCTTTTGCAAAAAAACAATCGCCTGGCATTAGGTGAGTTGCCCCAGAAAACAATTCCATTCCTCAGACGCGTCACCACATATGCAAAATAAAACAATTTTAAGCAATGTATGCCCACTTGACTTTTTAAAGATCGCATAGCATATATTGCCGACGATATTCTACCTTCCAACTCATGACAGTGTGATTCAAACCGTAAAGTATAATCCACCGTCTCCTAAAAATCCTACTTCATTACATTCCGGTTTCACTTCCCCATCGATGTGCAAAGCCATTGATTCAGTTTTATCAAGTGCAGTTCTGAATCTCATAAAACTAGTTTTTCCACCATTCAAGACAAGACCGCGCGTTATTCCTGCACCATTTAAACATTTCAGAGGCAACTAGATCAACTAAGACACTTTATTTATGAAAACTAAATTATTACAAATCATCCTAACCCCGTGCTCCACCTGAAAAGGTACTACACGAGGCTACCTATTCTAAGTACTATATGGGTTCCATAACAATTGAAATGATCCTACTCTAACTAAGTAACTTCCCTATGATTTTTAATAACAAAAATATAATACAGTAGCCTCGCGACCATACGAATATTACTTTTGAAAAATGATAAAAAAAATGTAAAATGTGATTAGTTCACATAATCGCGAGTCTACTGTAAATCAGTCAGCTATCAGTTATTATTAAATGCGCCCATGGAACGACTTTCGTTATCTCCCAGCATTCGCCAAGGACACTGATTATATATAATATACTTATATAAAATCAATGGCCACGGAGTAAGGGAAAACCATGGCAAAAACCTTACTCTGGGAGGATCTGGGAAGAAGTCCCAGACCTTATTACTGATAGCCACAAATTATTATTATCCTTCTGAGTGCCGAAGAAGCAGCCCCCACGTCTCCTCAAATTCCGACAGCCTTGCCGTTCTCGCGTAGCTGCTCCCTTTTCACGCATTCAGAAGTTGAACAGGAAAGATGATGACCTAAAAAACAAACAAAACAACAGCAGTACCTATTCTAATACTTAATAGTAACTTAATCCTAATTATTCTAACCAAGAGTAATTAAATAAATATTTATATTTTAAATATTTATAGTTTAACACCAATTACGACCACTAAAGAGCATAAAATATTCATTTATAAGCGTGCTACCCTACTAACTATCTAAATATCATGCCGTAGCCTATCTAGTTCTTTAGCAACATTACTAAAAAATTCCCACCATTCGATCGACTCATTATCTCTAATATCTGTTTCGCGTCGCGGCCAATTTAACCCCCTAGCTAATGCCCTAACCTCCGTACGCGACCGCCACTCATCAACTAAGACAGATACGCCGACGCGAGTAGAGTGGGATATGATACAGCTTGTATCATCAGCGTATTGTGACAATGTACAGGATGACAAATGAGCAAACAAATCGTTTACGTAGATCAAAAACAACGTGAGTCCTAGAACGGAGCCTTGTGGTACTCCGCATGTTATATTGACATTGGACAACTCAAAACTTGCACTATGTTGTCCTTCTCAAATTTCATTGATACTCTAGCCTCCTTTGCGATAAATACGATTGAAATAGATTATAAGCAATCCCACGAATACCAATGAATTGTAATTTATGTAACAACACCAAATGATCAATTACATTAAACGCCTTGGATAGATTGAAGAATATTCCAGTTACAATATGTTTTACTATCCAGCTCATTGTAAACATTATCTAGGGTATTGTGGATGGCAGATGATGTTGATTTTCTCGAAATAATCCCAAATTGAGAATCAGATATTAAGTTGTTTTTTAATAAGTAGTCGTGCGTTAATTACTTTCTCAATTATTTTTCCAAATACACAAGGTAGTGAAATTGGTCTATAATTAATTGCAAAAGATTTATTACCTTTTTTGTAAATTGGAATAGTTTTACTAATTTTTAAAGCTTAAGGGAAAACTACTTCAGAAAGGCAACGATTAATTATGTAGACCAATGGTTTTACGATATCAGCAGATACATGACGTAGTATATAACATGGCACCTCGTCTATACCTCCTGAGTATTTCGCTGCTACAGATCTAAGTATATCTATAATTTCACATTCATTAGTCGGCGTCAAAAACAAGCTGCATGAGGCAGAACTACTAGTAGAACATAGTGACGGAATCGGTTTGTCTATGGAGAAGAATCTGCATTTAAACATTTCTACAATTTTATTAAGGTCTGAAACAACATTGCCTGTGTCATCATGAAGCGATTGACATGGTAGTATATTATTGAAAAGCTTTGAAATTTTATTGATAATGCTCCACGATGTCTTTGACCTGTTATTAGAATTAAATGTAAGCTTTCATGGAACGACGTTTTTGTATTTTTCACTAAAGCTTTATGGTGATCCCTATTTTTTCTGTATTAGACTTCAAGTACGCTGGGATCATCACTACTACACGATAGTTCATATAATTTGCGTACATATTTCTTTTAAATCATATATATACCAACTATTTTTATTTGTTAATTTTATTACATACTTTTTTAATGGGAAAGTGATATCAAAATAATATAGAAATTTAGTCTAAAATGCATGATTGAATGCAAGATTTCGTCACAATCACGGCCAGAATATACTTCTTGCCAGCTTTCGGCGTTAATAAGCATTTTAAAGTGAGAAATAGCACTAGTTGTGATAGGTTTTTCGTAAGTACATCTTGAAGAAGATTTTTTAGGTAATTTTATGTGGAATAATGGAAATCTATGATCGAATTTCATAGATTCACCAGTAGTAAAAGAACACGTCACTAATATTGTTTGCAAATATGTTATCAATCATTGTACTGGTTTTTTGAGTTATTCGGGTATCATCAGAGACGTAAGGCATCATATTAAAACAAGAAAAGGGGTTTAATACACTTCGAACGATACTATTGTTTTCCTTAAAATTAATATTAAAATCACCACATACTATAACAAATTTTCCTGTACTACAAACACTATCTAAAAGATCATACAAATTTTCTAAAAATATTTCTAAATTTCCTACACATTCAGTATCTTCACAGGTTACATCAGCACATATATATTCAAAATGTTTTTCAAAAGTTTGCATTAGACATTCCAAAGCACTGATACAAAGATTAGTTTAAGCATTAATTGCGACCCCACCCCCACTCAAGTCTTCGCGACAGTAACTGTTAATAAGTCTATATCCATCAGGAACGTAATAAGCAATTTCACCACTACAGAGCCAGTGTTCGCAAATACTTAACACACTTGGGAAATTGAGATCATGTAATAATAAAGTTTCAAATTCATTTAGTTTATTACGAATACTACGTATCGAGAACGTTTTCCGAACCGAATGCCTCCTTCCTAACGCACATTTTCAAATGTCGAACAGAAAATGTGCACTGGTACTTTCCCAAGTGCGAAAAATGTTCAGCGTATTCGACCTATTAGAAATGAGGGAAATTCTGTGAACGCATTAGCTTCAGTGCATTTTAATCCGCATATATTAATTAGAAATGTTGTTGAAGAAATCGGCATCAGTAAAACTTCCTTCAAGAGACTTCTTAAGGATAATAAGTACCATCCATACAAAGTGTATTTACTTCAGAATTTGCGACCCAACGATCCTGAAAATAGACTATCGTTTATAGCTCAAAGTTCGGCGCAAGTTGAAAATGACCCAGAATTCTTTAATAAAATCATGTGGACTGACGAATGACGTTTCCTCAACAATGGAGTAGTCAACCGACACAACAGCCATTACTGCTCTGTCGAGAATCCTCACTCAGTACAGCAGATACATTTTCAGATTATATGGAACGTCATTGTTGGGTGTGGCTTATTCAATGGCTATTTAATTGGACCTTTCTTCTATCAAGGTACTTTTACAGGGGAAAGGTACAGAGAATTCTTAAGAAATTCATTACCAGTTCTTCTTCAAGATATTCCTTTGGTCGAGAGATGTGCAATGTGATGGCAACAGGGCGGTGCTCCGCCTCCATAATTCGCACATAGTTAGTCAGTATTTGACGCACAGTTTCATCAGAACTGGATTGGAAATAGAGGACCGATTAAGTGGCCCGCGCGCTCACCAGATATGACTCCCCTAGATTTTTTCATGTGGGAATATTTAAAGCAGATTGTTTATGCCGAAAGACCAGTTAATGTTTTGGATTTACAAAACAGAATATGTCAAGCCTACCAAGGTATTTTTCCAGAGACAATAAGAAGAGCCTATACAACAGTTCTGTTGTACAGGCTCTTCGCAGGTATGGACATTACCTAATGGAAAATGGTCGGCATTTTGAACATATTATTTGAAAAGATTAAAATATTAAATCAAAAAAAAAATAGATCTCTTTTTTAATTCTCAAAATAGAATAAGTAGATGATTTTGGCATATCACACTTATAATAATAAAAGGCTATTTATACGGGGTGAGTTATAATGGCAGAATTTGGTGTACAATGTCGTCTCATTTCCATTGGATTTTACTACAACTTTTTATTTCTATTAGTTTCCGAGTAAATGCGTGGGAAAATGGATGTGAGACACACTGTATATCCAACAAAACTACTTTTATATTATTATTGCAATTAATAATATTAAGGTAGGTAATACGGTTCATTAGCGTGCTCACCTCGTTACATTTATATTTATTGCCTGTGATGAAGGAAATCTATTTTTCGATTTGCTTCTCGCTTTCTCACGCAATTAGTGCTAGTGCGTTCAGATTGGAATTGTGCAAGCGCAAAATTTTTACTCTCGTTCACGCTA
Source organism: Protaetia brevitarsis (assembly GCA_004143645.1). Classification (NCBI taxonomy): domain Eukaryota; kingdom Metazoa; phylum Arthropoda; class Insecta; order Coleoptera; family Scarabaeidae; genus Protaetia; species Protaetia brevitarsis. The sequence goes on from RXPK01004396.1 coordinate 82,200, forward strand.
AAGCTGTTCAAAGCCACGTCTATAACAACCACAACTACACTGTTAAAATTACCAGAACATCGGGTGATAATTACATATTAAATGCGAATGCATCTATATAGAAGAGTGACATCATACCGCCCTGCCATAGACATTGACCGCTTTTCGGTTAAAAGATATTATGCCAAGGTTTTCTTCGACCAGTTTCTTAATTGTCGTGCGGTGCAGGCGTTCTTTTCCGTCGACTTTGATTTTGTTATTGGAAGGTCTTGAATTTGATCTCACCGTGTAATAGGCACTTATCCATCACCTATATAAGCGTATTATTGACGTCCATCGATTCGGGATTTAATTTGATGCCAGGACAGGGATTTGCTGTAAATAAATAAGATTATTAATGATAAATAAATCCCTATGCGTATAGTAATTTTACCCTCAGATATCGAGTACAAGGTCGTAGATTTATTTGATGATGTGAAGTGCTATTTCTCATTAATATTAATTCTGCTTCTTCTGATTTTGCTTGTTGAATTATTCGATTTTGAAGGTTTAAATAGCATTATCCAAGCAATAATATTCAATATTACGTACAGATTAATTGCAATTATTTCTGGACTTTTGACTTTTATAGACTCTCTCTGATACAACTAGTTAGCAATTAAAATATTAAGTAAATGGTTATACTTTTTTAATTCCTGGATTTTACGCATTGAATAAAACAGATCAGCGGACTAATACTTTTAATAGTTTACACATAAATTAACTGCTAAATATCTCGCACCAATTTTAAATAGAGATTTCAATAGATTAGTACAGTTACGGAAAAATTAATATGGACAGTAGACTCTAACATCTTTTTTTGGGTGGTGAAGTTTGGCAGTAGTTACCCCAATTGATATAAAAAAATGTATGTTGTCAAGGAATTCGTTACTGCATAAAAATTAGATACTAAACATAGTTTGCTTCTGACGGAGTTTTACAATTAGTAGTTGCTAAATAAATGGAGTGATGTTTGACTTTTTGTATATTAAGATACTTATTTTGAAAATGTAAAATCTCCATAGTTTTTAAATTACAATCGATTTAGATTGATTAAACTATTTGTTGTACTTAATATGAAATTAGAACATTAACAACTCCTTTTTGAAAATTGGCATGACAAATACTTGTTAGTTTTAAACGTTTTCCTGTTAATCAGATCTTATTATTAAGTCGACACTAAAATAACCATTATTATAAATAATTAATAAATTTTATTACTGTATAACTTTAATCTTAATAAACCAATTGTATTGAGTACTAGAAAATTTACATAAATTCTAGAATAAATAAAACTTTTCTATCTAGATTAAATTGACAAATAATAGCATAAATATGGAGAACAAAAGAATCCCAACAATCCTTTCAAATACGAGTTAAAAATAACAATTCGACTAACATTCATTCTACAATATTTTTGCAAAAAAGAATTCTTTGGCAGTAAACAGTATAATATACAAAAAGTCATTGCATATTTCAAAGCCAGATATCATGTGGTTTACTAAAAACCTACAATGGTCCTATTGATTCATTCGATTCCTCGATCTTAACACATACATACTAGTAATTTTATACGCCTATTTCGAATGGAAGAACTCAATTTAGGGAAAAGATTTCGGCACCTAAAATATTCCAAGTATAAAGTTTTCGTATAGAATTTCTATTCGAAAAATTTTATAAATGATAAGAGGTAAAATTACCAGTCTTCTCATTATATGAATACACAAAATGTTTAAATCAACCATACCATAAGCTTCGAGAATTGAGGCACATTCTCGAAGCTTATGGTATCTCCGATAAAACAAAAAGATGCATTTGAATAAATATTTATCGTCCAAAAGTACTTTATTTGTGTATTACCATCTAGGATATTACTTTAACAATTTGTTTAATTACATATATATAAAAATTTCTACGCTATTTTCACTTTTCTTATATTAGAAAAAAAGAAATTATTCTTAATTTAAAAAATAAGATTTGAGACAAGAAATATCGTCAGCGTAATACAATTTACCAACTGCATTAGCATGTCTAACTTTTAATTATATTGCGGTTGATTATAATATGTTAACCACAAATATATAGTTTAATTTCATAATTGTTTCTTGTTACAATACCTGGCAATATTTATATAATTTACCACAATTTAACTACAATAAAATAGTACTTGCTACGTTTTTTGTTAGTAGAATTTAAGAATAGATTAAACTATAATAATTGTTGTAAATGCTATTACAACATAGTTTCCTACAAAATGATCTGCGTACAAAAAAAAAATCCCTGTATTGGATTTGGATTCGGATTGTGGATCCGAATATATAGTAAATGGACGTTATATATACAGGGTTTCTCACGATAGCCATTCATTAGTTTCCATGATTGGAAAAAGCTTAGAATTCTGAATTTTTGAACTGGGGTTAGTCAAGATTCTCTCTCATTTTAAAATATTTTCAAGGTCGTATCGCTTCCGGTTATACCGGAAGTCGCCATTAACTCCATTATTTTAAATGGAACATCCGGTATATTATCTCAGTTTTGTATTCCTGAGAACATTTCATGATGTGTTCGATTCGATTTCCCTATACTTATTTTCATTTGTTTTTCGAGATATCTTGATTATTTTGGAAATGTAGAAATCTGTAGCCTTATTTTCAATACTACCCCTTGGGGGTCAAAAATTTGATGACCAATTATCATCAATTATCAATTATCATTTTCAAAGTTGAAAAAGTTGTTTTTTTTCAAATATACCATCGATTTGCTATGCCTTTCTCCATACTTATTTCCAGCGGTTTTCTTGTTATTCCATATTTTCTATCAAAAGCCAAAAGTCCTATCTAGTAAGCATTGGTTTTGACAGGAATTGAAACAATGTTGATTTTATGTAAAAGCAGTTTAAGGCCACAGATTCGTGAGATTTTGTTGACTTTCTCAAGTGCAGTTTATAATAGAGAATATAGAAGAATGCTTCACTAATGATTTGTTGCATTTGTTTTATACGTATGGTGAATGTGGACGAATTGTTAGACGAACATGCAGATTATTTAACGAACGATATCTATGTCCTACCAACAATAACTACCTACCTACAATTCTAAGAATCGCAGCTCGTTTTATGGCAACTCGTGATGTAAGGGCAACTGGATATTACCCAAAGCACTTAATAGATAATGAAGATAACGAGGTAAACATTTTGGCTTATTTTCAAACTTATTCAGGGAGTTCCACTATAACAGCGGCGCTGGAATTGGGTAAGTATTTCAAGAGCCTCAATCCACAGAATATTAAGAAAACATAAAATGCATCCTTTTTCTGAAATAACTCTGCACGGATTACGTCTTAGTGATGAGGCAAGACAAGTCGACTTTTCCGAGTTCGTGTGCATAAAAATTACCAAAAATCGGGGATTTCTTTAAAAGAATCTAAATTCAGCAGGCAAGGAATTTGTTTTTGTTTCGAAAAATAAACAATGTTCCGGTTTCTGTCAAAAAACCACATGAAAATAGAAAATAAGAAAACCGTTGGAAAGCCATAGCGAATCGGCGCAGAATTAAATTCCGTATCCGATCATGTAATAATATACAGGGTGTCATCTTTTAAAGAACAACTTTTTGCAACTTCGAAGATGATGTAATTGGTCATCAAATGTTTGACACCCTGTATGCGATAAATGAATTGTCAATGTGGATTTCGAAAGTACAATTCTTGTGCTTCCATCCACCCTAGAAGCGTTTACCACCAGTCGAGAATGGGTAAAAGGCGCAGCATTGAAAATAAGGCTACATATTTCAAATAATCAAGATATCTCAGAAACAAATGAAAATAGATATAGGGAAACCAGAAGAAACATATCATGAAATTTTCTTATGAATCCAAAAATGAGATAATATACCAGGTGTTCTATTTAAAATAAGGCAGTTAATGGTGACTTCCGGTATAATCGAAAGTGATACGACTTTGAAAATGATAGAGCATCTTGTCTAACCCTGAAGTCCAAAAATTCAGAATTCTAAGTTTCCTTTAACTACGGAAACTTTTAACGAACAGCTACCGTGAGATATCCTATCTCTATAGATTTCAATCGTATATACTGTACAATTATATGAATTATTGAATAAGCTACAATTACTCGGATTTAATAACAAATTAATAAGCTTTCTGAATCTCTTATTTGAGAGAGACGCAAAACTATATTTACTTTAATGGCTACGAATCATATATGTTTGTGTCAGCTTCAGGAGTCCCTCACGGATTCAACTTAGGACCACTGTTGTTCGTTCCGTTCATTAATGATTTAACCACTACCCTAGAATGTCCTGTATTGGCATATGCTGATGATATGAAGATCTTTCAACCCATTTTTTCGAGCGATGACATTGAATTTCTGCAGTACAATTTAAGCAAAATATATGCTTAGTGTATCGCAAACAAATTAATACTAAGCATACCTAAACGTTGTTATGTTTTTTATACGTCGACGCAATAACTTATAGAGCTCCTAGAATAGCTTCTGGTACAGCCTAAACAGTTTCTGGAGCTATTACTTATACCATTACTGTTATACTTTTGCTTACTATCTGTGTTTCAATATTCTACCTTACATATACACAGCTAATAAACGTTTTATTGTGTATTAGTAGGACTAAAGCAAAACGTCAAAATACACAATAGTAAGCGTATGCTAAACTGCTAATGCGATAAACTATAAAAAAAAAAGTTTGCTTTAGTTCGTTTAGTGAATAGCTGAAAAACATGTAATGTTCACAAATGTTATATGCAAATAAGTATCGGCAATATATGCTGCTTAAAACTTTTTTTTGTGTATTATATTATTTTAAAAGGTTTGATTACCTTTACAGAAAGGGGCATTGTATTAAAATTAACTAGGATACGGGTACTTTGTAACACTGCTTGGATTCATTCAACTATATTTAATAACTTTTTCCACAGAACCAATTATTTAAATAAGCGTTTCAGGAATTTATGCAATTTAACAAACTACTGCAATTATGAAAATTATTCGTAAAGAACAATACACTAAACATAAAAAAACATATTGTCGTACACAGATAACGTATAAGGGAATATAAAAAATACAAATGCTTCTATTGTTTTCCCATATTTGTTTTTTTTTCATGTTTGAATAAGTTTGTGGAACGTTAAGGACATTCTACAGATCAAACCGACCACATTTCTCGTTTTAGAATTCTGCTAAATTGTTGTAATGACTTAACTGGAAGTTTAACCAACTCTACAGAAAAAAGTATAGTCTTTCAGTTACGTATTACTATTATACACGATATTATTCATAATTATAATTTCAATAATCACATTATGGTAAAACTACATACCATATTTACACTATTATTAATGAATATTTCATGAGCACCATTATACTTTCTTCGTAATTCTGCTCCACTGTTTTCGGAAAGTTTCTCATTGTTATAAAGATTTTCTGTTTACATTGCTTCGTATAATAGCATACAAATTTGTAAATCTATATTGGACATCAAATATGCAATAAACAAAACAAATTACATATATGTTTTCCTTCTTTTTCAATATAAATCTTCTTTTCGTACGCAATCTCAGACCAATCAGTAGACTGTATGCAAGTTTATTTACTGTCAATGCTTAATTACTCTAGTTTATACAGCACTTGAAGCTTGGTTTGTAATATACTTGTTCTATTTCGATATACAATTGTCAATTAGTACTGAGATTTTATGCGAAGTTAGTACTGCAACTTCCATTTTGTGATACTATTTGTGGTGATTTTTTATGCGAGCTTGTGTTTTGACAAATCGACACGATTTTGTTGATTTACCGATAACCAAAAGGTAGTATTTAACAACATCAAAAATCATTAAGGAATAAAAAAAAAAACTTTGACAATATATTAGGCTATTAATTAACGTTATTAATTAACCAACATAACTAACCTAAAATTAACCTGATGGTGCAAAAAATTGCTACATAATGAAATTTAAATCGTCAAAAACTAGTTTTTAATCGTTTTTAATAAGGCAATAGGGTCGGGTCCTTCAACAAGTTATAGAAAAAACACCTTACTGTACTTCATTTACCAAACCGGTTTCATCCACTAAAGGACATCTTCAGGTCTGTTGAAGAAATCCAACAAGAAATTAACAATGTAAAATAATTAGATTGAAGTTAAAATGAATAAAAGGGATAAAATTGTGTAAATTATTGTACAAAATAATTAATTAATAAATAGGAAATGTATAAATAAATAAAAAGATAAAAGTTATCATAGTCACAATTAAAAACGGTTTAAAAATAAGTCACGTAATAAAATAATAAAAATTGATTTGTAAAATTTAATAAAATTGTATAAGACTTGTTAATACACATTGTAAAACTACACTTTAAAATAAAATTCTTTATAGTTTAATATAAATATAAGGGGGATTTTTTCAGGAGACCCTGCTACGCCATCTACATGTAAAAGGTAAACTAAAGGAGTAAAAGAGAAGTAAAGAAAAAGAAAACTGTAAACCATATGTGTGAACTGACTACCTGCCATGTTTCTAATAAAGTTTTGAATGTTGGATTAGAATAAAAAAATAATCTGCGCATCAAGAGAAAATTCTTTACTTTCAATTTGACGCCTTACAATTTCTAAAGCTTCCAAGTTGTTTAGAAAGACTGCAGCTTTACCGGTATGCAAGATTTGAAAGCCATTTTGTATGCAGAAGTATGTTTATTGTCCTTAAGGTGCTTTCCAAACAAGGACTCCCCCGTCATTGCTAGTTTGGAGCACCTCAGATGTTCCTTTATACATTTATATGGGTTCCAAAGTTCCTAAAGGTTCTGCCCACATAATTTATTGGGCAATCATTAAACGTAAGTCTGTACACACCTCTCTTATGTAAAGGATCTATACGATCTATATTATTGATCAGTTGGTTTCTAGAAGAAGAATTTGTGAGAAATTGGACCATTTACTTTCATTTATCTTGCCATAATTTACTCACACAGAGTCAAAACCATGGATTATATAAATTTATTTGTGGTAATTGAAGAAAGTGCGTTTTAATACTAAATAAAATACATAACATGCGTCAGGTTTAACATTTGAAGCCAGTTAGGAACAAAACATGATATGCACTACCTGTTAGCTTTGTCTAAAATGTCAGAACTAATCAATGGAAGTGTACATTTTGTTCTACCTGTCATCTGTCAGGGCATAATATATTTCTACATCAAACGCGCATAAACTTGAAAACTATCACATAGAGGCATTTAACGCCTGGAATAAATTTACATTGGCTTTCAACATACAATACAACCGCAAACCATATACGCAGTATCTGATTAGAATGAAGAAATATGAAAAATTAATAATTTTGTGAACATCCTGTATAATTATTTAATTCAGGTCTGTATAAAACAATCGATGCCAAATAGAGTGATTGTAACCAATTTCTGAAATTCGATCAAATAAGCACAACATATGTCGTTCCATGCTTATTGTAACACCCTGTATATAAATACCTATATCAACCGAAAGGCGAAAGACATAAACGGTGTAAGTTTTCCATTGAAACTTTTTTTCTACCTCTCACTGCTTAAAAGTTATTTTGGATAAACGAAATTTAGGGCGGATTTCAAAGTCAAATTGCACCCCCTAAAGTTGAAGTTCCGCAGCGACAGAAAATTGCCTTGAGTAACATGGGGTCGACAAACTGGCGAAGTTTCATTACAATCTGTGATTTACAGTTTGCGATGTTTCCTTGTAAGATAGTGAATGAATTTCTTTCAAACCAAGAATGATTCATTTTCCTCATCGGCAGTTTCCAGATTACTATTTCGTGCCATGTTATGCAAAATAAAAATAAAAATACAACATTTAAAACCCAATATTAATTAAAATTTTATACACTGATGTAGTATCACACTTCGCTTTAATATACGTAGATAAAACATTCCGCTTAGCTGAGACGAATTTATGTGTCGAATTTAAGTGCAGAAAGTTATGAAAGCGAAGCCGTAAAATCGGAATTTTAACCGCTAGGCGTTTTCTTTTTATTTGAGGCAAACGTTTGAACTCTGAAAATTGTATCAACAAATTACGGAGTTCTTTTTAATTGCCTCGAACGACGATAATTATTTTCAGTGTTAGCGGTTCATAATTGCTTCACGCTATTTATGTGTGCAGATGGCAGTTAATTGCTGTTGCAAGTATGAGGTTTATTTTACCAAATGCTTACAGATAGTAGCAGAGATAAACGAACGCCAACAGCGTATATAATAAATATTCGTTTAGAATTCATAGTAACTAAAGAATCCTTAACCCAAAATATAGCGATTTAATTTAAAATGGTTATTCACCCTAAAAAAAAAAATGTGGTAAAATTACCCCAAAAATAGATGGCAACTGGGCTACCGCCTATTTTTAGGGTAAATTTACACCTATAGGGGATTTTTCACATGCTTGTGGAATATTCCTTGAAAGTGTGGTAATTTTCCCTGGTAAATTTACACCTCTGAAAGTAATATTCCCTAATGGAATGGAATAATTTCAGGTAGATTTACCACACCTTCAAGGAATATTCCACCAGTATGTGAAAAATCCCCTATAGGTGTAAATTTACCCCAAAAATAGACAGTAGCCCAGTTGCCATCTATTTTTGGGGTAATTTTACCACATTTTTTTAAATGTATAGATTAGAGTAACAACAAAGAAATTAGAAATAATTGATTATTAGGTTGTTTTATCATCCAGAAATATTAAGTTTCAGTTATCTAATAACATGTTTATGTCATTTAGAACTTAATGCAGATTCTCCACTTAAATATTCAAAATATACCATTTATAATATTAGATTTAATTTTAATAATTTCTGAAAGATATATTAATTAGTTGGATTACAGAGAGTTTACAATAATTTCAATAAATTTTTAAATTCAATAAGCAATGTTTTAAAGAGTAAACATTTTGGGAGAAAGGTCGATAAGAAAAGCCAATAGTTACTAAGAATTGGTCTAGATCTAGTTGAATGTAACCATAAAATAAATTTTGACTAACAAAATACATTAAAAAACCTTATCAATTTGAGTTTGGGTTTGCAGCTTTTTTATTTTTGTTGCCCTGTTCAGGGTATATTTTAAAAAAATACCTCTGCAGAACTTCTAATGTGTTAGAAGCCTCTTTTGCGTACTGCAAATGAAAATTAAAATATGCCGCCATCATTTGTTGTAATGCAGAACGAAATGAATCTGTTGGGTCTAATAACTGTCTTTCTACCATTAAAGAATGCGACTTCGCATTTCCTAGAAAAGAAAAATAAATGTAAAAAACATATAAAATAAATATATTTTTATTAATACCTTCCCAAGCATATTATCAACGGTGTATTCACCTCAATTTCTTCAAGTTCAGATTTATCCTGAAAATTTTTAATAAATTTAGTATTTAAAAATATATTGTAAGCAGATAATAGTGCTGCGAAACGAAGCCTCTTTATGTGAAACCGGGGTTTGGATGCAGTGATTAATCTTCTTTAAAAATTGTAACCGGTAAAACCGGTTTTCAAAATCAAAACCGGTTTTTGAAAGCAGATTATTGCGCCTTAAATAGGTTTTTCGAATTTAAAATACATAGCACTTTTAAAAAAATAATACGTATTGTTTTTAGTTTGAAACTGGTTTTGAAAATCGATTTTAAAAACTGAATTTTAAAAATCGATTTTTACTAAAAATCGATTAACCGGTTTTTGATATCTGGCGATTCCCGCAATACTAGTATATACATAAATAATGTTGTGAATAACTATTGAACTCAAATTTGCCGTCCTGCGGTCTCGCACATTTGCATGTATAAGTGCTTAATACCTACTTTACTTTTGTCATTAAATCCTAGAGTAAAACTAAAATAGTCTCTTCCTTACTTTACTTGTATCATCACTTAACAACTAAAACATAGCCTCCAATAACGGCAAGACACTAGTCGTTTTATATTTCCAAATGTTTAATGAAAGAGAAAAAAAAAAGAATTGACTCCTTCAAAACGAAGACTTTCTGTTGTTTAAATTGAAAAGTTTGATATGGTAGTTTCCTGCGTGTCACTTGCACGTTGAAAACTTTAAATAAATGTATCATATCTTGTAGCAATAATACCGCCAAATGTTATTGAGGTTAAGTTCCCAGTATATCATATTAGATATCCATACGCAGGTGTATATCTATTATTTATGTGTGCTGTCATAGCTAAGTACATGGTAATCATCTCAATACATAATTAATGTAAAATGAACTTACCTCAATCTTTATTTGCAAGACAAAATGAAGAAACACACCATTTACATTTATGCGTTGAAGCCATCAGTGTAGATGCCGCACTTGTATTCAAACTGCGTACCTCAAACGCTTGCGCGTTGTATAGCTGACGGCTATGTAATGCATTCTCGTAACGGGTTTAATTTTTGATCAAGCGACACAATGTAATGCAATGTTAAAAAAAAACATTTCGTGTTCCAATCAAATAACAGATGCATATATATAATATATATAATCAGAATTTCATGTCCCTTGTATTGTCCATATTGTTTACCAACATAAGGGGTAATATTCCACGAAATATGTTATTTTTCTTTGCTCCTAAGCAAATTTCCCCAAGTGGGGAAAATTACTTCATTTATTGAAGTATTTTTCCATCAAAGTCGGTTTACCAGGCAAAATTACACTTAATTTGTGGTAATCTGATGTTTACCCTCTTTTTGGTGTAATTTTACCTTGTATTTCATATGTTTTTTCACATACCAGTGAGGTAAATTTACCAGCATTTTTTAGAGTGTTGTTGGTTAAATTATTATTATTATTAAGGGATTAAGTGGGTTCATGATTGCTGCACTTCCTGTTCGATTAAACGTTCCACTCACTGCGACCGCTAGTTTGAACTCTTAAGGTAGCTTAGTATCTTGCTGAATGAGAATGTTTTCCGGTCTTCTAGGGAATACTCAATCTTGTCAAAGTTTGCATAGCTGCATGTGACTATATGGTTGTCTGTAGCACACTGCTTTGCTGCACTAGTAGAAATTATAGTATTGACTTGTATATTCTTTCCATCAATCTCTATTTTAAAATTTACACTGAGAAAAATAGACTAAGTAAAGCGTTTACTTGATAAAAAATCATTTACAATAGATAAAGTTTTACTTGCAACTATTCTCCTCAATTAATACCTGCAACTAAACCCAGTTTCCTGAATGCAAGTTTTTACTGTAAATAGTGCTCTTATTAACGGCTATTAACAGCGTACCTGACAAATTCTTGTGTAATAATCGTAATCAAACTGTTGACATGTGGTAAGTAAAGTATTACTTGTGACTATTGGTACTGTATCTAACTACAGCATATATTTAGTACAAGAACAATAATACTAATTGCTATTAAACTTATGTATTTTCATAAATAAGTGGCAACTTGCCACAACTATGATTATTTAAGTTTTGCTGCATCTCGTGTGTTTTCGGGTAACCTTGGCAGTTTTACCGTGTTTTGCGCATAACCGTCATAACTAGTGATGAATAACGTACACGCGATAAACGGATAAATCTCCCGTGCTTAATAAAGGTGTTTGCTTATTAATACTCGATAATGCCTGTGTTAGAAGTTAAATTGCTTTCATTTTAGCGATTGACTTCTACTAAAATGAAAGTTACAGAGGTAACAGACTGTTGTAGTTTATTTATTTAAAAAACAATTATTTGAATAAATTTCTTAATTTAATGTTATTTTCATTTGAAAGTTGTTTTAATATTTTAGGATAACGGTGTATTTCTTTATACTTTAAGTTTTAACAGAATTTTCGTGACTATGTATAACATTATATTGTCTACCTTGTTTTGCTGCACTAGTAGAAATTATAGTATTGACTTCTATATTCTTTCCATCAATCTCTATTTTAAGTTCTACACTGAGAAAAATAGGTTAAGTAAAGTGTTTGCTTGATAAAAAACATTTACAATAGATAAAGTTTTACTTGCAACTATTCTCCTCAATTAATACCTGTAACTAAACCTAGTTTCCTGAATGCAAGTTCTTACTGTAAATAGTGCTCTTATTAACGGCTATTGTACGGCGTACCTGACAAATTCTTGTGTAATAATCGTAATCAAGTTGTTGATATGTGGTAAGTAACGTGTTACTTGTGACTATTGGTACTGTATCAACTACAGCATATACTTAGTACAAGAACAATAATACTAATTGCTATTAAACTTATGTATTTTCATAAATAAGTACCAACTTGCCACAACTATGATTGTTTGAGTTTTGCTGCACCTCCTGTGTTTTCGGGTAACCTTGGCAGTTTTACCGTGTTTTGCGCATAACCGTCATAACTAGTGTTGAATAACGTACACGCGATAAACGGATAAATCTCCCGTGCTTAATAAAGGTGTTTGCTTATTAATACTCGATAATGCCTGTGCTAAAAGTTAGAAATAGAAGAATTGCTTTCATCTTGGAGATTCAACTCCACTACTTAAATGAATTTTACAGAGGTAACATACTGCTGTAGTTTATTTACTTAAAAAACAATTATTTGAATGAATTTCTTAATTTAATGTTATTTTCATTTGAAAGTTGCTTTTTTTTAATATTTTAGGATAACGGTGTATTTCTTTATACTTTAAGTTTTAACAGAATTTTCGTGACTATGTATAACATTATATTGTCTTTTTCACAATTTCTATATTTTTCCGCATTGGACGGATTTGTTTCCAGGTTTTTTGTTTGTTTTCTGGCTCTCTGCTTCATATGTGCGAGCGAGAGAGCCAGTGTGATATAGATATTGAGGAGGCTCACATGTGTTGTTTTCTTTTGCTTGGAATTTAAAAATTTTAATATATTAATCTATTAATTTGTTGCTGATATTAAGCCAGTGCTCAATGTTTAATCGCACTCGTGCAACTTTGTTGTGTAATTAATACAGGTCTGTATTAAATTTAATTTAAAGAACATCACAAGAAATCACAGTTGTTTTGTACTTTTCAAAGAATTGTAGATGCTAAAAGTGGGATCTGTCCCTAAAAACAGTTTCTAGAAACTGTTCTCGGTCGTGCTGGGTACCAAATCTAATATTACAAAATTCAACACCATTATAAAGATTATATTTTAATCTCAGAATATCGACTGCTTGGTCCTCTAGTAGCTCTAAATCTTTTAAATATAGACATAACGTGGCTCGATGTTGAAATTCTATATGTAATACTTTTAATTTGGAGATAGTACCGAAAGTTATTTCTGCTTCTTCTTCTGTTGCACCATTAATTTGCACTCCTACCTCGTAGGAAACCATTTTGCTATGTCAAACATTCATGACGCTTTAGGATACATTGGTGCCCAGAAGGTGTGGTTGACCTTCAGAGAAGCTTTTTATGCTGTCAATGATTTTAGGAGATGTTTACAATGTTATTTTGGAAAATATAAAAATCGCACGTGCCAAAACTATATCAAAAGTATTATTGTCCATAACGAGTTAGATTTGATGGCAATTGATTTTTTGGGAAATTTAATTCCGGGTGATTTTGGCTACCGGAATATTTTTATCATGGTAGATATTTTTTCTAAATATATCAGGCTTTTTCCTACAAGAAAATATATCACACCTGCTGTAGAGTGCATTGATATTTTTTTTAGTTTTAGGTATAAGAACATTACAAGTCACAATTGTTTTTTTCGCTTGTTTTGTACTTTTCAAAGAATTGTAGATGCTAAAAGTGGGATCTGTCCCTTAAAACAGTTTCTAGAAACTGTTCTCGGTCGTGCTGGGTCCCAAATCTAATATTATAAAATTCAACACCATTATAAAGATTATATTTTAATCTCAGAATATCGACTGCTTGGTCCTCTAGCAGCTCTAAATCTTTTAAATATAGACATAACATGGCTCGATGTTGAAATTCTATATGTAATACTTTTAATTTGGAGATAGTACCGAAAGTTATTTCTGCTTCTTCTTCTGTTGCACCATTAATTTGCACTCCTACCTCGTAGGAAACCATTTTGCTATGTCAAACATCCATGACAGCTTTAGGACACATTGGTGCCCAGAAGGTGTGGTTGACCTTCAGAGAAGCTTTTTATGCTGTCAATGATACACTTATTGCCAAGAGAGTTTTTAGGAAATGTTTACAATGTTATTTTGAAAAATATAAAAATCGCACGTGCCAAAACTATATCAAAAGTATTGTTGTCCATAACAAGTTAGATTTGATGGCTATTGATTTTTTGGGAAGTTATTTCTGCTTCTTCTTCTGTTGCACCATTAATTTGCACTCCTACCTCGTAGGAAACCATTTTGCTATGTCAAACAACCATGACAGCTTTAGGACACATTGGTGCCCAGAAGGTGTGGTTGACCTTCAGAGAAGCTTTTTATGCTGTCAATGATACACTTATTGCCAAGAGAGTTTTTAGGAAATGTTTACAATGTTATTTTGAAAAATATAAAAATCGCACGTGCCAAAACTATATCAAAAGTATTGTTGTCCATAACAAGTTAGATTTGATGGCTATTGATTTTTTGGGAAGTTATTTCTGCTTCTTCTTCTGTTGCACCATTAATTTGCACTCCTACCTCGTAGGAAACCATTTTGCTATGTCAAACATCCATGACAGCTTTAGGACACATTGGTGCCCAGAAGGTGTGGTTGACCTTCAGAGAAGCTTTTTATGCTGTCAATGATACACTTATTGCCAAGAGAGTTTTTAGGAGGTGTTTACAATGTTATTTTGGAAAATATAAAAATCGCACGTGCCAAAACTATATCAAAGGTATTGTTGTCCATAACAAGTTAGATTTGATGGCTATTGATTTTTTTGATTTTGGTTACCGGAATATTTTTATCATGGTAGATATTTTTTCTAAATATATCGGGCTTTTTCCTACAAGAAAGTATAATACCACAACTGCTGTAGAGTGCATTGATATTTTTTTTAGTTTTAGGTATAAGAACATTTCAAGTCACAATTGTTTTTTTCGGTTGTTTTGTACTTTTCAAAGAATTGTAGATGATAAAAGTTGATAATTAACACAATCATCATGGTTGCAATAATTTAAATACTTAGTGTTAATTTATAAATATCTTAAATTTAAATTTGCAATAAAAAGGAAATTAGACAATATATTTGTTAAAAAAAAAAAACTATTTATTTTATTTAAAACACTGATTTAAATTTTCGTTTAAGGTACTTCATCTACAGCAATAATATATTAGAATGTATTAAACATTTAAGAATATCGGCAAGTTGTATAAGGATTCCATTCAATCAGTTGGGGTAATTGTTATCCTTCTAAAGCTTGTTTTGAAACGTCTGTTCAGGTTATTCGGTTATTTACTTGTACTTTGTTGTTACTATGTAGCTATTCATATCAGGCAGTCACTGTGTTTGTCCTATACAAAATAAAACTATTACTAATAATACTGTTTTTTTTTTCTTAAGTTATAAGTATTATGTACCATATTTAGAAAATGAAATGCGAATTTAAGCTCCACAAATCCTCGATTATTAACTCAATCGAAGCTACAGCACACTAAAATAGCAATTAAAAATTATTTGCAATTTTGAATTACGCATTGCTCGGTACGCAGTACTTATAGTTGCGGTTGCATAAATAGTCGAAGATTTGTGGAGCTTTTTTTGTACTTCATCAGTTATTCAGACAGAGTACACAGTAAGTTATTTAATAAATATTTACTAAACCTCCTAGTTTCGTACGCTAACCATCATTGAACAACAAATTTAAAGTAAGCATTGCATATTTGTAGCAAATCATTACCTTTTATATATCAGATATTTAGTGAACGTGCATAAATGATACTGTTTCCTTATCACAAGTAATCCAAATAGCTTTTATTAATTATGAAGGTGTGATAGCCATTATAGAATAGTTCACAATAGCAATACATCTACTTGACATGAGCAAATCTTTTACTTACCGTAACTGCATATATTCTTTGGCTTAACTATTTCAGTTCGATTATCATCAGTAACTTCATAAGTTACCGGCATGAAACAGACCGTAAGTAACTTAGATTGCTTCTTGTTAGTATCAATCTTTAGGATCTCTTTTTTACTAGTGCTAAGTAATTTGTGCTTTTGTTCCCTATTCAGCTGAACTTTTTACTTACTATATTAATATTTTTAATTATGATTATTAAATATTTTTCTCAGTGTAAGCTTTCATTTCCTATGGCCATCACTTTTGTTTTGTTTGTGTTTAATTTCATTCCATTTTGCTCCAGTTCTTTATACCATATATTGATATTGTGTTGCAAATCTGTCTCGTTTTCGGCAACTATAACGATATCATCTGCAAACGTTTCTTCCGAGATTTATGTTTTTTGTAAGTTAAAATATCCAACACAAAATTTCTTGCTTTTTTAGTACATTTCTTAATAATATCGTTCATAAAAATTATGAACAATATTGGACTTAGGCTTCCTCCTTGTCGATTTTCGAAATATTTCTACTATTTGTTTTTTTTGCGTAGTTTTAATCGACCATTTACTTGAAACATTTCGTGGTTCATATTAAGATTGTATATTAAGGCAATTACAATATTTAAATATTTTCCTAGAAAAGGTTATGATTAGATAAGCTAGTAAATGTGTGAATAATAAATTAAAATACCTAATAGATCTTTAAACACGCGTTTTTATGCATGCCTTTCTTCCAAAGTATTAGAAAATTTGTCAGAACAAATTTAATTTATCGTTCTGTTGTATGATGTATCATTCAAAGTAAAGCTTGACTCATTGCACTGCGGCGAATTCAATGCGTTAGTTACGTGTAAAATTTATTTGCGCTTGTTTTTTTGTATTGTTGATCCGTCGAGCATAAATAAATAAAACACACACATACCGGTATCGTTGCTGCATCGATAGGTATTTCCACGCATCAGAAATTTATAATGCGAATGGAGATTTATTTGCGGTTTTGATAAGTGAAACTTAACTATGAGTATGCAGAAATCAGTAGCGTCAGTAGTGTTTGCGTATTTTTAAATAGAAGTAGAACATTTTGCATAAATAGTCGATGTATGTGCACGGAGAAAAAAAAAATTGTCAAAGCAGCTAAATATATTTTCTTATAGATATTTAATTAAAAAAAATGGTTAATTGGATAATGATTAATTTTTCATCCTAAATTAGTTAAAATCAAACACATATCTATTACATGTTAAATCCAACAAAGTATTAAGATATTATTCAAATAAGCTAAATAATAATTACAATTCATTCTAAACCCCGTGCTCCAGCTAAAGGCACTACACGAGCTAGCTGTTAGAAGTACTACATGGATTCCATGACAATTGAAATGTTCCTACTCTAACTAAATAATTTTCCTATGATTCTTAATAACAAAACTAAAAAATATAATGCAGTAGCTTCGCAATTATGTGCATGCTGCCACGGTACGGTATGCTCGTATTGAATCCCAAATTCGTCAAGACCTGTCAGATGACGTCATCAAGGAGCGTATCGAAAACAATAAAATACGTGTATGGTAAATAGCAAAATGTTAAAATCTAAATTATTCACAACTACCAATTAATGTAATTCAAATGCAGCTTTGGTTTAAAAAAGTTCGTTTTAAGTTTAAGAAATTTACTTTATCTATCTTGTCGCCATCTAGTAGCGCTCGTGTTTATTTCTACAATTATAGGGAATTTCGTGTGTGCTTACAAAGTGTTTTCGTGTTTTTTCTAGAAAATTGAATCGTGAAAACACCTTAACGCTTGTAAAATATGTTCCGTAACCGCGTCCGGATTTTCTAAACTTACCTTTCGCATTAACGAAACCCTCAAGGTCGAAATCGATTTTAATATAATAACAATTATATATGTGGCGCCATTTATGCTCCTATGTGACGTAACTTCCATATGCGCGTAAGCATAACGTATTATTTGTACCGTGCATGCTGCTTTATTTGAGACGCTGAAATATGTGAACAAGCAAAAATGAGATTAGTTCACATAATCGCGATTCTACCGTAAATCGGTCAGGAATTAGTTGTTATTATATTTGCGCCCATGGAACGACTTTAATCAGTATCGGCCCGTGACAATATTATGTGGTGGGGTCAATCTCCGGTCAACTTCTCCTCCCCTCTTCCCCCGTTTTTTTTTGTTTTAATTTTACAACATTTTGAATCAGTTTGGTTCAGCTGACAGTAATTTATTACCTCGTTTATTGCTAAGTAAAATAATGCCCACACAAAAAATTCAATGTAGATAAATTTAGAAGACATTTTAAAATGAAAAATACATTCAGTTCTTACCAGGAATACTTATCTACTTAAATATAAATACTAACGTATTTCCTTCGAACTTGCATATATTTAGTTTTTGAATTGTACGTATTGCTGTGTACTGATTGAATTAATGAAAAAGAAAATGAAATTAAAATGAAAAGAAAATTAAAATTAGCTAGCTCAAACGGAAAAATTTTAAAAGGGCGCAAAAGAACTATTAACCTCAGAGTTACCCTCGCGAATTAAAACTTGAATCTAACCCCGAAAAGTAAATTGTGAGTGAATGAAATCAGACTTTCTTAATTACGCCAAAAATTGAAAAGGTTAAAAAAACAAAACAGAATTTTCAACCCAAAGATGCTAATTAACAAACAATTTTATTTTAAAAAATGGGTTTAATTACAAAGGTGCAGAAAAAGAAACCGTGAACTGAAGGTTCTGGCTAAATTAAAAACTGCAGTTGATTCTAAATTACAAAAGGACAATGCTATTTCCTATACAAAGCAAAAGTTTTGTTTGTTCAGGAAGATAATCCTAAATATACCAATATCAATCCACGTGGTTTCAAATGAAAACAAACTAAATTAAGCGTGGACAATTTCTAGTAATTAACAAGAATGAAAAGCTAAATGCAAGCACAATGCTTCTACTCACCCAAACGAGGTGATTGATAAAATAAAAATGAATCAGCAAAATGGAAAAACGGAAAAATTAACTTTTTAACTATAATGAGAGAATTACAACTAAAATATATCTTCCTGCACAAAAATAATAAATGATCTTATATCTACAACGTGTACACATCAATATATTAACAATTATTATAAAATGAATTCCTTGATGGACAAAATTTTTAAAGAAACGAAACGAAATTTACTATAATCAAAATGGATTACAGAATGGCAACAATGATTTAGAAAAATACGTCTACTCACGTTAACAGTCGACCAAGGAACTGCCAAACAAAATTCTACAACGCAAACGCACAATTCACCGACAGAATCTAGTAGAATAAGCATTGAATAGACGCTAGACATCTTAATGAATGAAATTAATTAAAAAAAAAACTTTACACTTAATTAAATAAATCAAACAATTAACTCTTTACCTAAAATTTATACAAACTAAAATTAAATTGTGAAAAATTCTGAGTAAATTGAAACAGCTGTTTTAAGCAAAACGAAATATGCAATTCAAAATACACTCAGCAAACATGGGTTTGCTAGTCATAGCAGTATATATACATGAGTCAATTGTTTACATTTCCCCACCTCACTAACGCAAAATTATTCAGGTGTTTTTGTGATTTTATATAGTGAAAAACATAACACAACACAGAGCACATGAGTTGTTTAAGCGAACATCGTCGAGTAAACTATAATGAATATTCTAAGCATAACCCCACGTATTTCTTACAAAGAAAGGAGAACAAAATTTTTATTTTCTTTTGTTTGTTTACCTAAATATGTGGGCTGTTTTTTTTTTTTTTACTTAAAACTCTTGTTATATTTATTATTTCATTTTCATAATTTTTACCCTAAGAAAGGTATGAATTTCATTTTGATTTGAAATACTATAAGGTAAAATCAGGTGAGTGTGTAGTAAAAATTGCATAGTGTGAAGAAAATGTAATACTGTATAACACATAATAAGACAGTGTAAAAAGTTTTTTCCGGGCTGTTGAGCCGTGGTCTAGTGGAATTACTTCCGTACGTTTTGTTCACAACTGCGGTGAACATCTTCAGTGGCGAACTCGAAGTTTCCTTTGTGATGGCTCGTCATTTAGTGAACGACGAGCCATCTCGAAGGAAACTTCGTTGTTGTGAACAAAACGTAAAAAAAAACGGAAGTAATTCCACTAGATCACGGCTCAACAGCCCGGAAAAACTTTTTACAGTAGATTCCGGCCGTGAAAGCCTACGCAACACATAATAAGACATTTTGATAAATTTTACACATAGAAGTACGTAATATATGCCCAATTGTGAGCCTTCAATGGATACGCCTTTTATAATTATCAACGGTTTACTAGAAAAAAAAAAGAAATTTTAAATGCTGTCAATACTACACACTTACCCAGCAAAATAGGGCAAGTGTGTAACCGTTCCGCATTTTATATATTAATAGCATTATCCTTTAGCTCGGCCAAAAGTGTATTACTATACTGATGCCTTTTTAATATGATAAATTTATAAGATATTACAAGTTAGAGGATGTGAATTTTTATTTGTAAAACTAGTATGAAGTTTAGTACATTAGTTATGGGGCCCTCTGACATCCTGCACTTTTTGAAAGGAATAGGATTGGAAGGCCAGCTCGAAAGCAGCAGGAATGGGGGACACAAGAGATCTTTTAGGTCGCAGTGTAACATCACCCTCCCCATTTATATATATACTGTTGTGTTTCATAAGAGGGAAACCATCAACCATATTGAAATGTAATTATTATTTTATGTACGCACCTGTTTGTAAGTCCAGTATAATTTGGATTAAATCGTATTAGTAGTCATGGAAGTTGAATATAATTTATCGTCTGACAACTGTACGATAGCCTGGTATCCTAGGTTTCTATTTTAATTGAATGGGGTAGTGACTCAATGTAATTCGTTGAAAGAAAATGTATGAAAATCCTCGGTTACGTGGGGTGGTTGATAAAAAGCTGTGTCATTTTTCATCGAATATAATGAATTAAACCATATTGCGGTGGTATATTTGGTATCGAAGGGGATAGATTCACAAATTTGGTGTTTACTATACCTGGGGTACATGCTCTACATAGAATCACACATGTGCTTGCTGTTCCGAGTCTAATCATACATCCTGAATGTAACGAAGGAGGTCTGTTTCCCTGAATTTTCGTGGTACTGATGTTATTCTCCTGATCTGAGCCTTTTATGTGAATATACGAGCTAATCTGGATTGTCACTACAAGAAAATCCCATTTGGAGGTACTCTGGCGTCTGTGTAAACCGATAAACGAGCTATCTGGTCAAAGCATTGTTTAATTGTTTGTATAAATGAATGTATAACTTTGATAATATTTTGAGATTACTGTTATTTCTTGTGAGATTGAAATTTTTAGATTTTTTATAAGTTGGTAGACGTGGTTGGTGGTTTTCTATTCTCTTATGATAGCGCGGGATATTTTAAAAGTTCCTTTTTGAATTAAAGAATCTAAATTATACTGGATAATTGATAATACTTTGTTTTGAATATCCAAATAATATCTCACCTTGGAGTAAGAGTTCTTCAATACTATTTATAATGTTTCTGATATATATATGTTTAAATGAATTAGTACTGTTAGATAATGATTAACAACTGTTTTATTAAAGAAAGTTATTTATTTATTTATCTTTTCCGTAAAAACATTAGGGAAAATCACAATAATACATACATTAGTAATATAACAGAGGACACCCGTATTTTAATTTTAAAAATAAATGTAGCCAAACTACACACTTGCCCCAGTTACACACTTACCTGACTCTACCTTAGAGTTATTAATTTGCGATGTCATCCTAGAATAATACTACACTTTATTACTATAATTAATAAACATTAAATATCCTTGAATCAAATTTTTATTGCGGGGAAATACTAAACCAAAGTCCATACGCGACGGTTCTCTAAATATGTTTCTACTTTCAACAGCCGCCTGCGTCTGACTAACACGCTTGCCTACCGTGATAATAGGAGACCCTTCGCGTGCAGTGCCGAGCACTGGCGAGATGACTTGATCAACCGGCGGGCAGCGGGCCACGAAACGTCTGGCCCTACTTCAATGTAATTTTTGCATATACTGCGACTACCTCCTCTTCCGCTAGTCCCGGATGGATACCTACAAACGTCTGAAATCAGGGGCCAATCCAGACGTGGCTCCGATTCGCCGCTTGTCTGTATAAATAACTACAAAGCGCGTTTAGCCGCATCAAATCATAGGAACGTTTGTTTTGTACTTAAATGTGTGTGTGTGTACGTATTGCTGTGGACAGGCGCCCCGGTTTTCGCAAGTTCAGATGTTTTCATGTTTACTCCGATAAGCCTTTGTCAATGTTGCGAAAAAAATTTCACAGATGTTTTGTTTATTTTTATATAAGATTTTGTTTATGATTTGATTGTATGGTTTATTTTGTTAAGTGTTCAGTTGTTTTAAATTAAGTTCATTTATTAATATGTTTTGCGTTCACTGGTTTTGTGTATGTTTTTATGTTTTGTGATTTCGTCCGTTGGCGGACTGATCTCCGTGCGACTTCGCTGTACGCAGCGGTCGAGATTGTCACTTAGTTCTGAGATAGACGTTTGAGCGTGAGTATATATTTCAAATTTGTTTGCTGCCATTTTGTTAATACTTTTGATTTAGAGATTTGTTTCGTTTAAATTATTTCGTCCGTCAAGATCCAACTCGTTTAATAATAATCGTTATTATATTGCTGTGTACACAATTTAGATATAAGATCATTTATTATTTTTGTGTAGGAAGATAGATATTAGTTGTAATTTTCTTATTATAATTTTAAAGAGTTAAATTATTCCGTTTTCTAGCTTGCTGTTTCGGTTTTATTTTATTAATCACCTCGGTTTGGGTGAACAGAAGCAATGTGCTTGCTTTCAGTTTTCATTTTTGCAAATTTTTGGTGGTCTACGATTTTATTTTATTTTGATTTGAAACCACGTGGGTTTTCGTGAAAAAGAATTATCTTCCTGAACTAATTTATCTTTTGCCTTGATATAGGAAATAGCATTTTTCTATTGTAATTTAGAGTCTATAGCAGTTTTTTGATTTAAACCAGGACCCTTTGTCCATGTTTTTTTTTTCTGCATAATTATAATTAACTTGTTTTTTTTTCCTTTTTTTCTATAATAAATTTTTGATTGTTTTTTAACGTCATTCTAAATTTTGTTCTTTTATTTTTGTTTAAACCTTTTCAATTTTTGGGGTATTCAAGAAAGTCAGATTTCTTTCACCCACAATCTACTTTTCGTGATTAGTTTTAATTTGCGAGGGTAACTCTGAGTTTAATTGTTCTTTTGCGCCCTTTTAAGATTTTTATCCGTTGAGCTAACTAATTTAATTTTTCATTTTTATAGTTCATTTTGCATTTTCTTTGGTACATTCAGTACACAGCAGTATATTTATCGGTATTTTTACAGAAAATAAAAGCTCCTTAATGATTAATTTGTAATTTGCAACGGTGGAGCCATTGCCCCATAGCTCTTTAAGAGGGGCCGCCCCTGACTTTAGGTGTCTTTCTGCATTCGCCAAGGACTAAGGGAAGAGGAAAAACCTTACTCTGGGAGCAGGATCTGGGAAGAAGTGCAAGACTTTGCTACTGATAGCTTCAAATTATTGTTATCGTTCTGAGTTTTGAAGAGGCAGCCCCCACGTCCCATTAATACTTACAATTAGAATAGGTAGCCTCGTGTAGTATATTTAGGTGGAGCACAGGATTAGGATGATTCGTGGTTATTTAGCTTTTTCACAAATAAAGTGTATCAACCCCACCACATTCACAATACGAATCATTAACCTCCCCAATTCTACATAAATGTGATGTTTGTAGCCTGATTTTTCTCCTCAGTTGTCCTGCGACATGCTACCGATTGTGTTGTTCTATCCTTTAGTGTCCTAAAGTGTCCGTCAACGATCGTATACGCCCACCGATATTATTCTTCAGCCAATACTTGCTGCAAATTAAATGGGACTAACGCTGTTCAATCCTGAAATATATTATCTTTTTATTGTAATTAGAAAGTGATAATAAAATAAATAAATAAATTTCGTTTTTTCGCTTTATTAGCCGTTGGCATTCTTTCGTAAATTCTCTTCTTGTAGGCGCCGTTTAATTGTTCTTATAAAAAGCTTGTTATTCCGGTTCTCATTCGAATCTTTAGCAACCTCGGTTGACGTTAAGCATCTGACTATTTTGGTTATGACTTTATTTACTGTTGGAATCTTGCGTTAGTCACATCTATATACACATTGATTTTTTTTACATATATCAATGCAACAAAATCAATTATTTTTTTTTCTGGATTATATTTACTAAACGCAGTTTTAGATATGTTTCCTTTTGAATGATTAACAAATTAATGGTGCAACTACAATCTCGCTAGCCTCTTCTTCTTTCAAATATTTAAAAAAAACCAACGGAAGCTGGAAACAAAGCCAATTTGAACTTTTATTTACGACCATAAACTCAATATAAAAAATATAAAAGCAAAGAAAACTTTTACGAAACCAACAAGAAGGAAATTAAATTTGCATGCGTAATAAAAACTAATTCTCACCTACTGTTAGCACTAGCAGTAGTCCTAAATATAAAACAGCCTTAGCATAAGCGACAACGATTACTCGAAAATCAAATATTTGCGCCGTTATCAAGGTTTGAATATATCTTTTGTGTGTAGGATATGGGATATTCATGTATGGTTCAAGTAGCATCAAGGATACACGCATTAAAGTTATTACTATAATTTACATAATACGAAATTATCTTATGCTAAGTATGTTATGTAGTAAGGTTTAATAGGCGTAATCACATTTATGAGCGTTGAATTGGATGACTAAATGTACTGTTATTATTGTGTATTAATATCATCATGAAATGAAAATATATAGCTACAGCATGAGGAAACAATACATGTGAGGAATCCGTTCAAGGGAATGAAGCAGAAAAGAGAATTTGATTCACGTTATTTTTCAAACATAAATCGCTATGAATGAATATATCGCTAAAAAAAAGAATTATGCCATTTAGCTTAAGGTGAGCAATTTTTTTTTTTTTCACGATGGTACCCGGTGTCTCTCGGGACGCTTAAATGTTCTGTTTTTAAAAACAAACAGGTTTTCAAATCACTCAAAACTTCTTAATTTATATTACAACTCCAAGTAATATTTTGGCTACCGTATAGTCAGCACCAGTAGTGCCCCCATCCCTCTGCCGAGGCTTACGATATGTCTCATTGTAGTTTAAATTCATTGTTACCTACACACAAAAAAAATCTATTATCAATCTGAATAATGTTATTTATTCAGAAATCGAAACTTAATATATATTTAAATAAACTAAATCTTGTTGGTTAGAACATAAGAGTGAATTCTCTGAAAACACAATATACTCTTAGAACAAATAGTATAAATATTTGCATTGTATGTAATGACCATTGTTATTGTTGTAAGAAATAAATCTATGCAATCATAGTGAGAAAGTCTGTAGATTCAAAATAAAATCCCTTATACGTTTGGTATAATAAGTTACTATATAAAATTATTAAATGTTTTGTACTAAAAACATGAAATATCAAATTGAAATTACTATAATATTGAAACATTTGAAACGAATTTTACCCCACCATTTATTGCACTAAAACTTATCTGTCACTGGTTCCCTCTTTTCTAGGAAGGTTTAGGAGTTTTTACATATACATACGGTTTACTTTTGCGTCACTTTTTGACTGACTAACGAACTCCGAAATTGATACCCTTGCCGTTTCACAGCTACTTAGAGAATGGGGTGGAATGGTGCTGATGCACAGATGCTACCATTAAAATATTCGAAGGTAGACACGTACGTGTTATCTAATATTAAAGGATTACTGGTTTAAAAAACTTTGAAATAATACTTAGAGTCAGCGCCATTGTGTCGATAATATATGAACATGGTAGGTGTGTACATTAACAAACATATTTACTAGTTATTAGTTTTCAGTAGGTAATATCAGCAAATTATTATACTGATTGAGATTATATCAGTAACCAACGTTGACTAGTTACCAGGCCCAGGCGTTGAGTGGGAAGTATCCCGAGAACACCGGTTGCAACGACGGATACGCTTAACATCTATACCTCTACGCATTAATATCCTGTGGGCACTCCTGGAGTACCTCGATACGCTACCTTCTCCCAAACATTGTAAAACTATAAAGTATGACACTAAATTTATTTAATTACATAATATTTCTTTATTTATTAATTTTCCCTTATCGAGGTTTTTTGGTATTACGGACACAAAATTAGTAGGTAATTACTACCCTAACAGCCAGAAATATTACATAGATATTTTTAAAAATATATTTTATAAATACTTTTCGTGAGAGGTTTTTGAATATATTTTTCTAAATATAGATAAAATATTCAATTAAAATATTTATTCCATATTTTAAAATTAATGTAAGCGCGATATTTTTTCTAAAATATTTGTAAAATATTATTTATATGAGAATTGAGACTTTTTATGCAATCTATTTAATTTGTCAAAATGAACTAAAATTGTTCTTGGTTATTTAGAATGTATAACGTGGATAACGAAAAGTTGAAACATACATAGAGTTGTCTAAAAGGCAAGAACTTGTTTTTTCACACTCACCATACAAGTTAATAATCAATAATTCTGGCATCTTTTAAGGCATAGTGAAGGTTTATCAAATTAATCACTATTTTTAATTGAAGTGTTCTAAATAAAAAACAAACGTATTTATTATCATTTTATTTGAATAAGCCAATAAAAATGAAAAATACTCATTTTTAAGTCTAGCCTTGGCTGGTGCCAGGTACAACCCAATGTCTTTTTTCATATCTTCGGTAGTGGCGCTCTCATAGCGTTTCCTTGTGGCCTCTAAAACAATGCCAATTGTATTAGATCATACCATGAATAAAACATCGTACAACATTATCAACACCTACTAATACATTTGGAGCATTTACAATAATTGGAGTGGTAGCTACATTCTAATACTTACGATACTTATTTTTACTTTATTTCATAATATTTGAAAACATTCTACGTACAAACAATAAAACAACACAACGTATTCTAACCTCTATTTGAGGTTATGACGCTTATCTACCGAGATGAATCTCTTAAGCAAATGAACTAGCAATTTATTTGGTAGATGCAGTACATATATGATGCATAAAATTCCTACAATTATATTATTAAACGATTTCTGTACATAGCGATATTGAGCATTCTAATTATCTTATAAATACCATGACATGTTCAAAGTTTTGCTTACCTCGTAGTCACCACAAAAACTAAAACACACCCCGCAACAATTAATTACACAGTAATTAAATAACACCTAATCTGCCCTAATCGTATACTATTATAAACTATAACATGTAACCGACAAACGAATGAAAACGTTGATGATACGCACGTGCGCGTATGCATTCTATGTACCTAATCCATAGACGCATAAACAATACTAAATCATATAACACCGGCACCGTAATGAATAGAGGTGTTGTGTTGACGTTCGTAACTTACAAATATTACAAATAATATAATACAAAACGCAGATATATTAATAGAAAAGTTACAGCGCTCAACTTAGATAGTAATTAAATCATATTAGATATATATTATCTAATTTAATCTTTAAACTATCATTTTAAATAGGTACATACCTACTTAATATGTATGCATATTTTACCCATTTTATATTATTCGTCCTACGCACCAAATGTACAAAACCAAAAATTACAAAATTAAATAGAAAGCAAAATATTCTTGCAGAGTTATGAAAAATATATTGAGAAAACATTTCCAATAAAATATTATTAATGCTACATAACGTATATATTTTTTAAATGTTTTCCTAATATATTTTCTATAATATATTTTATGCATATTATAATTAATATAACTAATATTCAAGAAAGATTTAATATTTTTTAAATATTTATAAAATATGAAATAAATATAGTTGGTCACTGGGGTACCCTTGAATAGTAGAAATGCTTAGATTAAGCAGGTAAATATTATCAGTTCAATATACTTATATTTTGGAAGCAAATAATGGCAATACTTCAAATAATAGTTTTGTATAGGTACTTCTATCAAATGTACATAAATTATTAAGGCATAAATATGATAGTTTCCAGTTGAGAAACTCCATTTACTCAAATCTAAAATAATTATTTTTGTGGTGAAAAATTATATGTTCATAATGATTTTAGTATATTGATTACATTTGAACTAAAAAATTGTTTCGTCTAACAAATTCATGTGTTTGGAAAACTAAACAAATTTTGTTCTCAATATAAATACATCATCTTCTTGCTTATATAGGAAGTTATGTTATATACAGTGTGATGCATTTGTATTCAAATTGAGTAATTATTTTTTTGTGTGTATGTATACATTTTATATATTATGTTTTTTCTTTCTTGAGATAGCGGCTTTTTGCACAATTTAATGAAAAATTTTACTAAATTAAATCATTTTGTATCGTTTCGACACATTTTTTTTTATTGTCTTTTTCAGAAAATCATCAATGCCTTTTTACATTATACATTTAACAACACAACACAAACATTTTAAAATTATACATTAAAAATTTACATTTTTCTAAAAATGAATAACATTAAAATGTTATTTGTCAAAGTACTTTAATAACATGTTTGTGTAGCATACTGAATACTACGTGGGGAATATTTTCGCAATACTACGTATTCAGTATGCTACACACACATGTTATAAAAGTACTTTGACAAATTACATTTTAATGTTATTCATTTTTAAAAAAATGTAAATTTTTAATGTAAAATTTTAAAATGTATTGTTAAATGTATAATGTAAAAAGGCATTGATGATTTTCTGACGAAGACAATAAAAAAATTGTCGAAACGTTAAAAAATGATTTACTTTGGTAAAATTTCTCATTAAATTGTGCAAAAAGCCGTTATCTCAAGAAGGAAAAAACATAATTTACACTACCGGCTAAGAATAAATTTTCATCGAACATATTATACAGTGAGGTCGTAAATTGTCCCCCCCTCCCGATAACTTTTGAATGGTATGAGATAAAGCAATGAAACAAAAACACAAGTGAAATTAGAAATAATTTGTAATTTTTTGCCGATAGAGATACGCACATGGTCCTGATGTAAAATAGAGGGCGTAGCTATCTTTAAAATTTTAAATGGGAAGTAATTTCATTTAGAAGTTCATTTGGAAGATATTTCTGTTACTTTTATAGCAATGCAAACAGTTTTACGATTTTGAAAATTTTTACCAACTTATCTAAGATTAATTATTGGAGTACATACTGTTGTGAACTGATTGTCCAAGCATACAAGTTTAAAGAAATTAAAAATGACAAAATTAATTTAGCTAGCTCAGCAAAAATGAATTTAAAAGGGCGCCAGAGATTCTTATATCTCAGAGTAACTTTTTTAAAAAGTAATAGTGGGCGTTTGCAAAATTGACTTTCTTTAAAATCCCCAAAAATTGAAATGGCAGATTCAAAAATAAAAGAACTATTTAAGATGATATTTAAAATCATTAACTTTTATTGTAAAAAGAAAAAAAAACATTTAATACAAATTACAGGGAAATTAAAACCATGAATATAAGATTCTGGCAAAAAACAAACCTGCATAAAACTCTACAATTTAAAAAGGACAATGCAAATCCTTTAGCAAACAAAATGGTGAATTCGTTCTAGAAGGAATTTCTTATACCACAAAAAAAATCCACGTGGTTTCAAAAATTCAAAGCAAACTACAAATTTAATTCAAATAACGTAGAGAAACAACCAAAATTAAAAATGAAATTTAAATCAAGCTCACAGCTTCACTTCACCTACCCGAGGTGATTAAAATAAAATAATATGAAAACTACAAAAAAACGGAAAATTTAACCCTAAACGAAAATTATTAAAGGGCCTTATACATAAATTGTGCACAATAATACAACGCCAATTAAAAAGCGGAGACGTCTGAATAATGATCAAAATTAAAATAATAACCGAAACAAATCTTAACAAATGAAAAATCGTAAAATGGAGGCAATGAGCTCAAAATTTACATGTACTTACATTCGTGACAATCATTCAGACTCTGCGCCCTAAGAGGCCTCTCACCGCGTATATACAAAATAACAACAACAGCGCGCGCTGCGTCGACCGCGATCAATCATAGAATACGCCTTATAAGAAGGACCAAAACAAGATAAACAAATGCTAAACATATAATCAAAGAAAAATAAACTAACTAACTGAACAAATAAATACATCCAACAAAACTACTAAATTCATAGTAAAATGTAAAAATAAACATAAGTGAGAATTTGCGCGCGGCAATGCCAAAACTTGATCTTGGAAAATTAACAGCATAGAGTTCAAACAACCGGGGAGACATATCACAGCAATACGTTACTTTTTCGATAGCCCTCGTATAAATATTGTGGTTTATGTGACTTAGGGAGCGATTGCTGTAAAATATGACGTTTATGCAAAATTTAGCAAAAGTGTCTTATCTGTCAGTGTATGTGTCATGTGTGTGGTTGTCTATGTTACATCTTACTGTAATTACAGGTTTCTGTACACTATATCCAAAAAGCGAATACGAGGGTTGTCGGAAAAAGTAGCGTAGGTACCTCAATAATTAACCTTGGATAAGTTGGTAAAAATTTTGAAAATCGTAAAACTGTTTGCATTGCTATAAAAGTAATAGAAATATCTTCCAAATGAGCTTCTAAATGAAATGATTTCCCATTTAAAATTTTAAAGATAGCTACGCCCTCTATTTTACATCAGAACCCATGTGCGTATCTCTATCGGCAAAAAATCACAAATTATCTTTAATTTCACTTTGTTTTTTGTTCATTGCTCTATCTCATAGCATTCAAAAATTATCGGGAGGGGGGAACAATTCCTCACTGTATATTATTGCTTTCAGCTACCCGTTAAATTTTTCTATGTTATATTACCACGCTATTTCAACTTCAGTAATTTAATTAATTTAATTCTACATGGTTGTGTCCAACTTGAGTGATGCCTGCTTACTTACTTAGCGATGTTTATTGCCAACTCCTGGCTTTCTCGCTGTTAGTCGCAGCTGGGTCTCATTTAAAAAAAAAAAACATCAGAACTAACATCTTTGCTCCGACTTATGAGCGGGGAGTATCTGTCAGTTTAAAAGTTACTTTGGATAAACGAAATTTGGATCGCATTTCAAAGTCAAATTGTACCCCTAAAGTTGAAGTTCCGCAGCAACAGGAAGTGTCTTTGATTAACACTCCAAGGGGGGTCTAGAAACTGGCGAAGTTTCATTAGAATTCGCCATTTACGGTCCGGGAGAGTCCCTTGTGAGTCAGAGTTTCGGGTAGTTACTAGTAGGGTGAAGGGAGGTGAGATTGCTCACTTAATAGAAAAGAACCCAATTGACCAGTTTTTATTAAAAATTGAACAAACCTAAGTGACCAACCACACAAAACCAATACAACATTTTGTACATTACTTTTGCCTTATGAACAACTTTTGTGTGGGATAGTATTTACAATTATCCACACATTTTACATACTTGGGCGTGAAGAGATATGAAAGTAGACACTTACATAACATTTGAACGACGAAATATCCGTTTATATTTGCATATACATAATATGTATTAGTATTGTATACATGAATAATGTCCACATACTGTAGTAAAATACATATATATGAGACATCTAACTTGTGTAGTTACATAAAATGTATTTTATTCGCACATACTTAGTATTTACAGCCTATAGCGTCTCAGATTGCTAACGATGTTTTGTGTGAACTAAATTATCGTGTCAAATTAACAAAATAATGTACGTACCTACATACTACACAATGTTGAGCGTATTTTTAGTTAACCTCGTTATCCTTTTTGATGTACTTGATAACCCGGTGAAAATTGTAGTTAATTTGATGATGTTCGCTTTTATGTAACGCAATACATATGACACGAATATAAGTGAATATATGCGCATATAATAAAAAATCTAAGGACAAATAGTGTGGGGTAGCCATTGAAATATATGCATGTTTATTGCTGAGCCTATTTGTGACAAAACTTTGTAAAACAATGCCTTAAAGCAGTGAAAAAAGAGGCA
Organism: Protaetia brevitarsis; assembly: GCA_004143645.1. Taxonomy (NCBI): domain Eukaryota; kingdom Metazoa; phylum Arthropoda; class Insecta; order Coleoptera; family Scarabaeidae; genus Protaetia; species Protaetia brevitarsis. The sequence goes on from RXPK01004396.1 coordinate 114,376, forward strand.
TACGTGCTTTAAGACGTAGTTATTTTATTTATACAACACTGTTTTAAGGCGCTTTGGCTCTGCTAATTTGAAAAATTATCACGCTCTACAGACTGAACAAAATTGGATAAACATACTTTGCACAGAGATGCGAAAAAATGAAATAGGCAGTCCAGAGCTACTTTTTAAGATGAAAACATTAGTGTAATCAAAATCTACATTATTTTATTTTCTTAAATGGAAACGATAGAAGGCTATGTTATAATTAAATAGCAAATTTTGCGGGCTTTACAAAAACTTAAAACATTCTATGTTTATTCTAAACATTAAGCAAAATATTGCGTTTTTAAACATCTAACAGATTTCTAGCGTGCCATGGAACCGTCAGATCTATATCATAAGATCTAATCATAATAATGACAGAGATATTATACTTTCTATGTTTTGCTAATAAAATACTATGATTAATAAATGTATGAAAACTATTCCCTACACAGAGTGCCATGCCCTTACAAATTGAAACAATTGATGTTTTTTTTTTTATCTGTCAAACTGTGAGTGCAAAGGTGTCAGTTACATTATTTTATCCATTATCGTTATAATCTTCTGTTTAATTAGTTTCGCTTTATATTTAAATTATATTGTTCTTCCTAAAAAAAAAATGCTAGAGTTCAAAGAGTCACAAAAGACTCTGGTTTTCCCATTTCCACTTCGACTTCTTCTTGGTGGGATTCTATAATGGTAGCGATATTTCAGTAAAACGCTCGATGAATCTCGATGATCAAACCTGGGACATGCCCCGGTCAAAAAACTTTGCTTTGTAAAAGGAATTCATGACACAGCTTAGTAAGAAGAGCGAGTGGGATTGTAACGCCATCTTGAAATTGAATGGAAATGCTATAAAATGGTACGCTGATGGCTCCAAAACGGCAGATGGAACTGGAATAGAAATATATGGGCCTACAACCAAGTATTTCGAAAGCTTGTGAAAATACCCAAGTATCTTCCAGGTGGATATACACGCTGTTGAAAGATGCATTCAGTTCAATATTGATAGAAATTATCGAAAGCAGGAGATTATCATCATGTTTGATAGTCAAGCAGCCATCAAGGCGCTGAGCTCATATGAAATCAGTTCCAAGATGGTCTGAGAATGCCTAGGAAAATTAAACGAGCTAGGCAAAAGGAATAAAGTAATCCTCCTGTGGTAGGGCATTTTTTAGGGTGTGAACCCTTTTGCGGGGTAAGTAGCAGTACAATACTGAAGAAACTGAAAAGAGAAATGGAAATCTTCAGGGACTGAGGCAAAGTATATTATTCTGGGAACCTATAACCAGAAGAGGTTTACAAAATACATCAATCTGAGTAAGAACAATGTTCGCATATTAACAGGAATACTTTCAGACCATTGTAAACTAAAAGGAAATCTGAGTAAGCTTGGATTCTCTAAGGAATCTGAATGTAGATTTTGTGGGGAACAGGATGAAGCACTCATCCATCTCCTCTCAAATTGCGCAGCACTGTGCAGCTCAAGGGCGTTGCACCCGGGAGCACGTGCAATCGAAGGGGGAGACTTACCTAACCTGGGCCCTTCTGATATCCCATACTTTCTGAAAGGAATAGGATTGGAAGGCCAGCTGTAAAACAGCAAGAATAGGGGACACAATAGATCTTTTAGGTCGCAGTGTAACATCACCATCCCCACATACATGCATAGGGTTTAATGTTTTCACTCGAGTTAGTAGATAAAAAAAAGTAGTAATCGCTTGACTATCGACAGCGGCTGGGCACTGAGAATACTCACTTCACAATGTCCGGTCAGTAACGCAAATTTATTTTAATTAACTTTAATGCCTTTCAATGTGACAGCCATTGACTATTATGAGATTATGCAAACAGCCTGATGAAGACATATCGTCCAAACTAGTAGTTGGTATCATTTAATCTCATAGTAAACAAATTATAATTAGGAAGTACTTCTTAATTCTAATTTGAATTAGCTAATTAATGGGACATTCAGACAAAGATAAAAAAGTGTTTGTTAGCTGATTAGTATAAAAAAAATCGAACTTTTGGGAACACTCGTGAAGTTTGTTAAAACTTATTTCTAACTTAATGCTAACTCATTCAAAAAACAATTATACAATATATATATCAAATATCATCATTACAATAATATTGTTTCGTTTTGTTTGGGCCACAGAATAACAAATTTGCCAAACGAAGACAACTATGTGTAATTAATGTTTTAAATAACACACATTAGTACTGCACTACTACACGGAGAAGAAGAAATGGATAAATCATTAAAATATTA
>RXPK01004397.1:0-81547 GCA_004143645.1 Protaetia brevitarsis
GTATTTCCGAAAAATTATTTATTACTTATTACCAATTTTAATGGCGAATTTAGCTACATACAAATTTCATACATAAATGAATTTTCTTGACATTTAGCGAAATTGGCGTGCGTGTTTGTAGTATCTTTCGATTATTTATCTTATAATTTTTTTTCAAATCGTTTATATTTACATCTAATATCACCAACAATAGTATTTCTGAATACTGTAAGAAATAAGGAATTTATCTGTGGTAATAGCTCAACAAACAGGTAAAAAATCAATATTAACATTAAGTGAAATAGTTTATACATTTTATAATTTTGTAGGCTTATCATACACTTCAGCGCAACGAGCTGTCAAAAGAAAGTTACATTTTCATCCCTATAAGTTTCTACGGTACAGGAATTATTACCATAGATCACGATAGGAATTGGATATTGTCATTGGTTTAATAACAATTTTAGGGATGAGCTTGCTAAAACAAATCATTTTTCTCGGATGAAGCCTGGTTTTTCTAACAGACTCTATCAATTTACAAAACTATTGTATCTGGTCTGCAGAGAATCCACACGAATTTCGAGAAACGCAATTGCATCCCGGTAAAAGTTGGAGTTTGGTTAGCTATGTCCAGGCAACGAATAATAGGGCCATTTCTTCGAGGAAACTGTAACAGCCCAACGTTACCAACAGATGTTGGAATTGTTTATTGCAGAGTTACAAGAAAATGAGCTTGAAGCAGTTATTTTCAGCACGATAATGCTCCAGCACATACTGCTCGACAAACCTGCCAATATCTTCAACAGTTTTTTGCTGACAGTTCGTTAGAGCACAAAATGGGCTACCAAGATCGCCTGATCTAACCCCATTAGATTACTTCATGTTCGGCTATCTAAAAAAATAGATCTATACAACCGCATGCATACCATAGAAGAACTGAGAGATGCAGTTTTGTCACTTAATAATTATACTAATTGTATGTTATAATTTAAAGTAATAAATAAATTTAGTTAAACACCAGTTAGTACTGAATTGTAAAATCATAATTTAGTAAAGTTAAATTAATTACATTTCATTTTTACAAGCAGAAACACCAATCCTTAGTCGTTTATATAATGCGAGTTCAAATATAGGTTACGTTTTCCTTATTTATGACAGATCCGTTTACTTTCTTATGTTCCAACACTGACTTAGTTCAAACCTTCATTACAAACACGCGGCATATACCTACACCCTGTTACTATCTATAGGAGCGGAATTGACGATCATTTTGAATCTCTGTGTATTCTGTGATAATAACAAATAAAATGCTCAAGAAGAATAGTAATGTACAGGATTGGGTGAAAAGAGATTTTGTACAAGCAAATTAGAAAAAAAAAAGTTTGAATATGGCGTCTAAAAAGAGTAGCAATATCGCTGTGTTTGATATTGAAGTCGATTGCCAAAAAAACATTTACACTTTATTTACATTAGTTTCGGCTATACTTGCCACCGAACGCCGTGTAAAAAAAGAATTCTCATTTTACACTTAATTACTGTTAATATTTATTTTATATTTTAATATTATCGATTTATTGACTATTTTCAATTAGAAGGGCTACATTCGCTTTACATTACAATTACATTCGTGCCCGATACTAATCCTTACAAAAAGTTGCATTTCTTTACCAGGAACACACATAAAAAGTGTTATTTACAAAGTGTGCGCAAGATACAAGTGCAATGTCTCGTGCAGACACTAAAAACAACAAAATCTGTTTCGTTTAGTCGCAACATTAGCGATTAAAAAGTGTTTGTAAAAAATTACGATTTTTTTTTCAGGAACGAGTTTTTGATACCTGTTCTATCTGTTTGGTAGAAAGCCGGCCTTTAGGCAAACATACTAAAGAGCGTGAGAAGGAGAAACTTGAAGGCTCATCCATATGCATATCCCTTACCTTGTTTCGGTATTATTTGCAAGTTAGTGGTGAAATTTTGCAAAAAAAAAGTATATATAGAACGATATTTTATTCAAAACAGTTGCGATTTATTAAATTTATTTTCTATCACCGTATTTCACCAATTCTTAAGTAGATCACGGTAGAATATACGAGGAATAAATTTACCCTACAATTAGGTGATGGTATTTAGCTGTATGTATAAAACTGACCTACCTATAAGAGAAAGACAGCCTTCCATTTTACGGAATACATCTCTTTATAGAAAAACACAAAGTACTTTATGGTTGTCAAAAACAATTATTCGAAATAACTATAAAGAATAGAAGTTTTAATATTATAGTTTATCTTTTTTAACAGATAAGATAGAAGTCCCAATTACTGATACTTTAAGTTTAAGGGATAGAATGATGTCAATGTTTAAGATTGCAAGATGACACTGGAAGAACAGTTTTGATTTTATTATTGATATATTATTTTCAATCGAAAGTAGCCAAATACTACTACAATAAAACACTAAACCATCATGTGGCTAGTTCTTGTTACTTCCAATAGATTAGATAAATGCGATACGCATACTTATTGGGGTACACTTAGCCTCCCTGCACTTTGCTCCTGACGGACCATAAAATATATGCGAAATATGTTCTAACCTATATATAATATTGTCACTTATTTGAACTATAGATAGATATATTTGTACTTTTCTTCGAAAACCACAAGTTCCCTACAATCCACTTAAAATAACGCAGTTTTCAATGTTAAACCATTCCGAATGCACAGTAAGAAGTTAGGTTGGGACTATAGTGTAAATAGTAGCTGTATTCTTTTTACCGTCTGACTTAACTTGTCTTAGTTTTGTGAATTAAGCTACGAGCTACTCTCTAGAAATGCAGTTAGTCGGCTGGTTTGGTCATTCGTAATGAGTAGCTTAACTCACAAAACTTAGACAAGCTAAGTCAGACGGTAAAAAGAATACGGCTACTATTTTATATAAATTAGATAAGATCGCACGCAGATATAATAATGATACATTATTTTACTTACATGATTTTCGCCTATTTTTTTTCAATTCAATGTGGTATACAATACCCAATTTTGTAGCATCGATATTACATTACACCTGGTTAATGGCTCACGTCTAGAATCTAGGATTGGTATTCTTGTTGATGGTCTTGGACGCGCATTAATTGCTTATCGAAAGAAACCCTGTGCAATTTAACCTCACAAATTTATTCTTACAAATTAACCGTGTATTTTGTGTGGAAGACAGACTTCCACAATAGAAAGAAAACAAAACAACAAACACTGATTTTATCAATAACTAAACAAACTAAATTTTATACTAAATTATTACACCGTAATCGACAAAGTTTTTAACTTATTGTTAGTAACAAACACGCCATCTTGTTTTTACTTGTACCTGACACAACAACGTGAATATAGCATGACTCAAAATAAGTTTTAGAAAATAAATAGATGCGTGAACATAAACAATATTGTAAAATGATTTGAGACGCTAACATCAAATGAACTTAAAATACAGATCTAAAGAAATTATAAAACAGATATTAATGAATTTGAAATACTGAAAATACTTAAAATATAATAAAACTTGAATGTAATGAATTATTGTTGAATGCCTTAACAACACCAAATTGCTTCCCGAATCACAAAACACAGTCAAAACTTATAAATTTATAAATAATGCAAAAACGTCAGTGTCAATGCGTATGGGTGTAACGATGCGCATGTGCTGACTTAATGCAATGTATTTGTTATGATTCGCGCAATTAATACACCCGGCAAAAAGAATTTGATTTTTGCTAATCTTTTCCATCAAAAAGGATAAAAGTGTTTGTAAAATATAATCATTACGGCCTATATTAAGTCGTGCAATTTCAATTTTATTATTTTGTAAACCTAAATTTGTTATTAAGTAGATTCACTACATAGGGAATTTCACACGAGCTACTGGGAAAAGTGCACAGTGAAAATTACTCTTGATTAGATTAATTTTCCCCTAGAAAGTAAAACATCTCTGTACTTCATTAATTTTAAACCGTATTTTGAGACACTTTACCAAAAGAAAAGAAAAAAAAACGTATTTACCTAGCAAAATTACTCCAGTCATAGGGCATTTATCAATTTCCCCTAAATAATATGGAATGTACCCTAAGTTTTGCATACATCTTTACATTTTTAACTTGGTAAAGTTTCCCGCTTTTTTTTTATGGTTTAATTTTTATTTTTTTTTGATGTGTGTAGGAGGACATTATGGTGGTTTGGATAAAGGACATTCACTATTCCACAGAAGGCACTAATCAATTAGATTTATAATTATTAGCCATATATATATGTATATTGTAAATAAATTTCAGGAAGTACAGCTTTAATATATATTAGGAATAATTAAATTATATATTAATGATGAATATTTATTACCTGTATTGTAAGTAACTTATATATTTATTATATTATATTCTAAGTATCCAATGAACGATTTAAATTGAAAGGCTAGATTAGAATAAATAAATCTAACCTTTCAATTTATATATTTATATATATTTATTTTGTAAATATAGTTTTTTTTTAAATCTGGGAGAGGCGGCAAATTCAAAATGCCTTCCATCGTATATATAAAAAAATTAAAGAATATAATAAATAAAACAACTTAATACTTTATATGTATTCGATAGTGCGTATGTAAATTGATGTTAAAAATGTACCAAAAGTACTATGTCATATAATTCATTAAAATATTCTGTTGTGTTGGTTTGTTTTATTCTAATTAAAATGTAAATCCAAACAACTGTATCACGTTTGCGTTACGTAGAATAAAGAATTGTTTTGACATAACTACGGTATACATAGATCAAGCCAATATTTTATCAATTAAACACGGATTTCTTTTAAATGTTTCAGTGTACAATGTGGAATTAGTATTTTTTCCACGCAAAAACGTCAACTATTTCCAAAAATAGCGATCCCTAGAGTACCTACCTTTAGCATATTTTAGAAATAAATACCTTTTTTGTAGTGGTTTTTCCACGTAGAAACGTCAACTATTTCCAAAAGTTGCAATCCCTAGAGTACCTACCTTTAGCATATTTTAGAAATAAATACCTTTTTTGTAGTGGTTTTTTCCCCGTAGAAACGTCAATTATTTTCAAAAATTGCAATCCCTAGAGTACCTACCTTTAGCATATTTTAAAAATAAATACTTTTTTGTGGTGGTTTTCGAATTTCATTTTAAAACATAGTAGAGACCTTATAGGATTCAATACACAGAATTTTAGAGGATCATAAAATGAAGGCGTATTTGTTCCACTTGGTTTAAAAGAGGATTTGTAAGAACAAGATACGGGAGAGAGAACAGTTTTGCGGAATTTATTTTAACGAGGCACCACGGTGATAATAGCTTTTTAGAAAATTATTATACGGACGGACGAATATTTCATATTCTTTAATCATGTTGTAATAAAAAGAATATGAAACACACTTTATTTGTTGTTAGCATTACTGAAGAGAATTAATTAGAATTTACGCTTTTTGCTGAACAATGTGATTTTACGCGCCTTAATTGTGGCAACCTATAAACACAAGCTTGTTTAAGTGGTCACATAATTCTACGACCAATCTCTATAAAAATTTTTAATATAAATAAATAATAAACCAAACGAAAATAAACTCGATACAATCTTGAGATAGTATATATACTTTATGATTTACCCCGCCACAAACATCTTTCAGAGTTAATTTCTAAGTTACTTAAAGATAAATAATAATTTTTCCAATTATCTCTTCAAGCGAGTGGAGTATGTAATTGCAAAAATTTTCATAAACGTAGCAAGTTTAAATAAAATTCGGAACGCCGAAAGTAATCTTGTTGTACAACACTATTTCGACATAAAAAACGATATTAGGTAGGTAATAAAGTACGAAATTTGTAACAGTTCTTACGACAGTCGATGTAACCATTTTTTGCCATGCTAAAAAACGATTGGGGACAAAATTTCACTGCAAAAACTTCTCATGACGTGAAATTCTTGACGATGAATTACTAGAATGTGATTGACGTTTTGATATTTTAGGCATAAGAGTGACTATATTTAAAGCAAGCTATGATAAGGATGTGAACTTTTTATCCTTAATGATTTTTTTACGAAAAAAAATATCTCTTATTTTTTTTTGTAACAAATCTGTTATGAGAGCTGACTACTCTAGAAAATGTTAGCTATTGCGCGTCAGTCTATGAGTGTTAAGCGTACAAAAATGCCTAGGTTCAAAGACGTCAAAAATTAGGGAATGAAGTTTGGCCCCCAACACTCAAAATTGTTACGGCCGCCACTGGTGAGACGTGTCTATTTTACAAGGGCCGGACTCGCCCCACGCTATGCAGAACGTTTAACCATATTATATATTTTTAAGGCAGTAAAATCACCACCTCCGATTCGTGTATCTAGTATCAGTGTTAGTCGAGTCTTACAGTCGATAATACAAATCTCCGTTAACGTTTTACGCATTGTAAATGTAATACAAAGTCTGGCGTAGAATCTTGAAATACTTAATGCTACAAATTTTTAGCAAGTTGAATACCATTTCTGCTACTTAATAAGGTAAGGGGCTTATATATAATATTTATAGTTAAATAAATAATTTTGCTCTTTCCCAACACTTGTGCTAAACGTTAATGTCACATATATGAAACTTAGTACTGACCTGGGGCGCAGACGGAATTGACCACTCAATAAATATATTATATTGTAATGAGCGTCAATTTTAAACTGGTGCTTTCGTTAGGCACTCCTGGATGGGCTAGCGTAGCGGTACAAGGAACTACGTACGAGGTTCGAAGGAGGAATGACATAAAGTACCGCAATTGCGGCCATATTGTGTCCAGCTTAGACGCCAAATTTAAATTTAATCATTGTAGTTTATACGTCCTGTCAATTGAAGAACCGAGAGGATGAAAGTGTTGTTACAAAATCAAAGTTTTGCATAAATTAAGGTTAAAGTTTTTTTTTTTTTATGTAAAAGTAGTGTAACATAACCCCTTTATATACATTCACAAAACTCGAGTGTTCTTGAGTTTCTGGAATTTTCGATGGAGCTATGTGAAAGATAGGTACATAACACCTTCATTCATGCAAAAAGGCAGTTTAAAAAAAAAAAATGCGACATAGCACTTTCAACTTCGGTAACCACAACTCCGCCATAATGTAATGAAAACTTTTTTTCTCCTGGCCCTAGCCAGATCATAGAAAAGGATAAAATAGAATGGTCTCTCTTTGTATAAAAATTGGTTATTTTTTTAAGGGCGCCATCTTACCTATGGATTTACAACTATTGGAGATATTATTGAAACCTACACCACAATGGTTCGTAACTAAAAAAGGCGGTATTTTTTGAAAAATATACCCCTAATATTTTGATGTAGCTATTACATTTGTACCTGTGAACTAAACAGTATTAAGTCTAATTTTTTACATTCGACTTAATACTGCTTAGTTCTGAAGTACAAACTTAGTTCAAATGAAAATTGATTATTTTACCAGAAAAATTAAATATTCAATTATTGTTTTCTGTTTAAATGAACAAAATACAGATTTTTTGTAAACTATCATTTTTTTACAATAGAAATGTCTGTTACAATTAAAACACATAATGTAGAAAATATTTTATTATACACTACACGATAATAACCTGTGATTCAGATCCTTAACACGAAAAAAAGGAAAAGAAAAAAAAATAGGATTATAAATGTCTTGAATTATTGTCAAAATGCACTAATTAAAAATTGATTTTAAATTAATAATAAAGAATTCCGGTTCAATTTTACTCCCAATTTGGATATATAATGAGACTACTTACCTAACCTACTTTATAACCCAGTAAACCAAATTCAAATTTCCCGCAATTATATTTAGTAACTTTAACTTAAAGGTATTCAAATAACTATTAATCTAATACAAAATCGTAGGTAATTTCATGCTTTAATGTTGAAGTTACTAAAAATAATTGCGGAAAATTGGAATTTGGTTCACGGGAAAATACAAAAAAAAATAAATAAACTTAAAAAAAAAATCCAACGAAAAATGTCCTAAAAAATATCGCTTTTTACATATATCATAACAAATTATCCGTAACTCACTAACAAAAAATATAATTCACTTTAATCTTAAACAACACAAATGCACAAATGTCATTCGATTGTTAAACAGAAAATGGCTGCTGGAAATAGTAAACACGAACGTCATTAGCTAATAGGGCGACCCTTGCGGATTTTTCTTGGTACTATCTTCTGAATAGTTATGAATCCATTGGTAAGATGTCGTAAAATTTCGAAATACAAGCGATACAAGCTGGCAATCTAACTGCCCTCCCCATGAACCAGATAGAAATATGTGGAATATAATAAAAAGATTGAAAACAACGAGATACAGGACCAAGCTATATGTTTGTCACTGTTCAGTACCATATCACTTACAATTAGTTAAACAACAGTGATGATACATTAAATTATATACAACAGTAACACTAACCAAACATTATTTCTAACTGCAACAGCTTAGAATGACAGCACTGACTGCTTGAATTGACTAAATATAATGACTTTTGTAGCCAACCGCCCACAGCTGAATCAGCTGTTCCCGGATTCCGCCATATTGTGTCCAAAGAAGGTTCTTTTCTCTCTAACACATTGGCGCAATGAATTGCGGTACTTTATAATATCTAGTGACTTTAGAAGATTCGTGATTGTTCTTTTCCAATCTCGAAGCACGCATTGAGATATCTAATGCGTTCTAGTGAGCCAGCGGGAAATATAAATGACGCGTCGTTATTGGCCGGAGTCAGTTAGACGGTGCCTGTTGAATTGCACAAGTAAGCGGACAGCCACTCGAGATAAATACGTGCAAATAAATACATAAATCGTTTACATATATTGAGTTAATAGTTATTTGAGTGATTAATTAATAGTAATTTAAGGAATAGTGTTTATTTGATTTTATTTTAATAGACTTTAAGTGTGTAAATAAATCAAGTTAATTTAAATATATTATTTTTCTAAACCCGACAGCGGTTTAGGGAAAAACACTACAATATGTTTACCACAGATATAAAACCTGCCGTGTGATTTTATAAAATCAATCTTTTTGTAGTACTCTCAACAGTCCTTTTTCAGGTTCAAAGTGTAAATAAAAAGACATCCCAGTATTTGTTGTACCGCTTCAAATCCATACAATCAAACGCGCAAAAAAAAAAACACACTGAAATAACGTAATCCCCACAGACCTACACACAAAAAAAGTATACTCCTTTTAAACATATATGCGTTGTTTTAACCACAACGTAAGTTCCCTATTCAGCAAACTAATGGTAATTTTCCTTTGACAAAATCATTTGTTCAGAATTCAAGTAAAAGTGTGCATTCATTGGAAATGAACATGTAATTGAATTCAATCCTATCGTTTTTGTTACTTCAAGCATAGTATTTGTTTGATATTTAACCATATCTTACTGTTGGGAACAACAATATCAACTTTGTCAGTTTAAGCCAACAATATCGTTAATTGTGCCCGATCTTTATGTTTAAATTAACATATATGTCTGTTTGAAATGAATCAACAGAAAGTATAAATTAAACGGACGCTATGGTAATTTCATCGCAACTGCAAAAAAGTTAAAACAACAATATTGTATGATTATACTTACCCATTAATAGTTTTTAATGAAAGAAACTGAATAGTTAATCAAACGATACAATAGCATAGTAATAACCTAAGTATTGTTTTGTGTCAAAGAAGCATAATGATCATTTTAATAACTGTATATGCTTTATCAGATGTTTACATTATTCTTTGGATAATTTTAACTAAAACAGAAATATTAAGAAAATACGTAATACTTCCTAATTATTTCATTAAGTTATTCTGTAAGTTCTTGCAACTAATTTCGGCAAAAAATCATGCTTCCTGCAAAGTTAAAAAATAGAAATTAGATGACTGATGGTGAGATTCTATGCATATCTGTAGCGCGGTAAGGGTTACCTGTAAATCTGCAAGCATCCATAATACATGTTCACAGTCTTACAGATAATCTTACAGACACCGTAGATTTCCATCATAGGAGATGCAAGTAATTTATATGTTTGGAATAATTTACATAAATGTGTGGCATATTACATTTTATATATCCTATATATTATCTACTTTCTATTTTTCTACTTTGTAGCAAGCCTGAAGAGGACTTTAGTCGAAATTAGTCGCTAGAACTTACAGTAAAACTTAATAAAAGAATTAAAAATTACTACATATTTTATTACTATTACACATAACCTTATGAATATGCACACATATAAAATAGAAATGTGGAAAATGATTAAAAAAATATCATATAATAAATAACTCTCAAACAGGCAAAGAAAAGTACAATTTATTGTACATTATAACTCGTTATAGTACAAAATGCATAGCCCCATAGTATATGGGTCGTTTTGGTTTTAATAAAAAAACACTTGTGAATTTTTATTTCATAATTTTATTGCAGATGGAAACCTAAATCTAATAATGATACACATGCTAACCGTGTACAAAAAAACTTCTTAAAATTATAATATATGGTAGGAAATAATATTAAACAAAAGTATACAAATTCCTTAGTAAACGAAATACATTTGAAGTAAATAAATTGGTCAATCGAGAACAATTTTCACATTTCATTGGCATATTTAAAAACATTTTTATTTAGTTGAATTCACCAACGAAAGTCTGCCTACGGGTTTCGGTTTTATTACAAACCTTCATCAGGGTACTAGAAAATTTATAATGGTCAAAACGTTATAAGAAAAGGAATAGTTATGTGACATCGCGGGCGAACCTCTCCGATGCCACACACTCCTGCTACATTGTGTTACCCTGTTGCAGTTATTGACTATTATAAATTACCTGATACGCCTGATGAATGAATTGAACTAAATAAACATGGTTTAGGTATTTCGATAATACATATATGTATATTATATATATTGAGCTGAACTAAATAAAAATGTTGATAATTGTGTTATCGAGATACTTAAAAAGCATTTTTATTTAGTTCAATTAATATAAAATTTCTGACGACCAGTTTCGGTTTTTACTACAAACCTTCATCAATTTATAATAGTCAAAAAGTTTAACAAGAATAGTTTCGTGACATCGCAGGCGAACCTCTCCGATGCCACATTTCTGCAACGTGATGTTAAACTCTTACACTTTTTGACGTTATAAATTTTCTAGTACGCCCTGGTGTAGCTCTGTTTTAAAAACCAAAACCTGTCACCAGAAATTGTATAGTGAATTCAACTAAATAAAAATTGGAAGGTAGTAGTTATAGTAATTATTTTTTCTCAGAATTTAAAACAGCAAGTAACAAAAGGAATTACGTATTCCTATACTTGTTGATACCTTTGCGTGAAGTACGATGGCTTCGACCACTTCTACTGTAGAAAACTTCCAATGCTTCTTATTCGTCACAATTCGCCCCTTTGGTGGTATTAAGTAAGGCAAACAAACCAATTCAATTAGAAACTTTCCGTCTGAAATGCAAATACAATAGCTATTATATTGACTACATATAGTTTCAATGTCTTGTTTTTTACCTTTGTTGATGTATTTGTTCGTAATTCCAGATATTCTAGTGTAGTAGGATCTTTACAATTCCCTTGCTTCAGATTCAAAACTACTTCAATAAATTTATCCCAATTCTGAAACAGTTTGCACTCTTTTTCTGGATGAAAGGTTCTGAATCAATGTTGATCTAAAAGAGAACATTATCAATCCAGTGTTAGTTTATTATTTTTTTAAACAAATTTCCCAAAATGTCATCTGATAAGAGTTTAACGTTTAATTCCAAAATATGCCAACAGTAATAGCTGGAACAAATAATTTGGACTTACCAATACATCAGCTCTCGGGTCGTTTAGAGCAGGCCATTGTTCTAAAACTTGAGCAACCGTTTTTTCACCATTTCTAGTTAGAGGCTCCCTTAGAAAATAGGTTCGTTCCCATCTACTCAAAACCTCACTCCACGGTTCTCTGTTGATTTTAAGCCAGATATAATCTTCATTATTGCCAACAGTTTTAAGGATTTTTGAAGCAGGGCTGTCGTTAACAACTGATGTGGACAGTTCTTTCTGCTTTCGGGATCTTCTAGGTTCAGCTTCTTCACATTTTCTAATGATGTTCCTAACCTTATCAACCAACTTCCCTTGGCTAAAACAAATTTTCCGCTTACAGATTCTCTTTTTTTATTGCGGCTACATAATATGTTCCCATGCATTCCGTTGGGAATAACCCTATAATCTTTGATGCTATTTTATTGTATTCGTCATGACGTAGACGACTAAAAATTAGAGTAAGCTTTGTCTAATACATTCACAGAAAACGCTAACTTACTGTTTAATAATATATGTGTATACATGTTTGCATATTATTTCTACCAGCCTGGCTCGTCTGGTGTTATCTAGGACTTTATTTGTTGCATAGTATTTTATAATACTATTACCCATCGGACTGGTTTGCAATAATGTGTTTAACTCGAAATCCGGAAACGTAGTTGGGGTTAATAATGGACTAAGAATATCGGAGGCATCAAGATCTTGCGAGACTACTTCTCGCCTGTCAAAACGTTCAGATTCTATTACAGATCCAATTGACACATCCGATGAAACAGTCACTGTTGTCGCTAATGAACTCTTTTCCTTATTTTCCTAAAATAATGAATCTAATATTGAGGAGCTTTGTCTTAGAATTGACTAGCTAAGTATGTACCTGTATTTCTTTAATTCTTAGTAATATCAGTTTCCTCGTCCCTAGCGAATGCGGTAAAATTTCTCGTAAATCGCTTTCGTTAAGATTTATAAGTACATCGTAGCAGATATCGTTCTCTGAAATATAAAACCGGATGAACAATATCAGTTCGTAAATTCATCGATATTTTTCTGCCATCCATTAAATCTAACCTACCCTTTTCGTTTCTTCTTTTTGCTTTTTTTTTTATTACTTTGTTATAAAAGCATGCAGAACAAATTGATTAATGAATTGAAAAGAACAATATTTATAACAAGGTTTGTATTTTAGTATGAATATGACCAGGAAATGTGACTGTAGTGTAGAGGGTTAATTAACCCTTAGGAAACGTGTTTTTGATTAGTAAAACACTATCAAGACATCTTTGACCAAGACCTTATATATAAATATGATAAAATATTTTCTAAAATCTCTCAATTAAATTTTAAATTGAAATGTTACAATACATAAAAAAAATTGTCAAAGAATTTAATGGCGATAACGGCCTATCAGTTTTTTAAAAAGTTTTATGTATATAATGTATGTATATATATGTATAAATTAATTGCCAAAAATCTTTTATAAAATATCTTTAGAAAGGAACTTTTATAGAATTATATTCGTCTTACTCATAAATGTAAAAAGTGTATTTCAAAATAAAAGACCTGTATATTTTTAAAAATAATATTGTATTGGTTTATGTATTTACATTTAGCGAATACGGTGTTTTTTTATTCATTGCAAGTGACTTGCTTATCCACAATTTTAATAGAAAACTGATTTCCGTCTCTTTAAAACGTTCTTTGTCTGTTTCTAATATTTTTAATTTAACATCTATTTCCAAAATCCATAGCGATAAAATTGATTATTTCCTTTTTATTATTACGTTGCATAATATACAGTGTTTATTAGCGATAAATGATATGAAATAAGATTGATTTGTATTATTTTACAAAGCAAATAAAACATGATTTTTTTTTCACTATTTTTTCTAAAGAAAAATAAACAAAGAAAATATTTGTTTGACGAGTTTGTGAAGTCTGGCTTTGTATCATTTTTGTTTATCTCCGATAACACACTATTTATAAAATGCACGTGTACGGATATAAACAGCAGTTTCTTTTTGTCGGAATGCGTACCAGTAATTATCAAACTATGGAATTACAATAATGAAATGTTTTTTTTTATTGGCCAGGGACAAACAACACTAGCATTGAACTTAGTTTAGTAACCTATTATTGTAAAATGTAAAATTGTAAGAGAATTTGTATTTCCCGCCCATCCCAGATGGATGTTGCTGTTTGGCGCGAGACGGTGAAGTTATTTCGTGTAATGGTCGTGTACGATTTGTTTCTACGTTATTACATTCAACCTGTTAAAAATACCTACGAAGCTACGTAATGCATACAAACAAGCATAAATTTGCTTTTTTTTTCTGTTTCATGCATATTTGTGTAACTGTTACAATGTACGTATTGTATGTAGTACATGTACAAATGTATAACAGTGCATAAAGAATCAAAGTGTTTTACATGTCCGTACCAGTCTTCTCAATTACATCAGCACCAACCGTCTTTGCCAGCTTCTACAATCGGATCTAACCAATACATAAAACAATATGCAACGTTTCCAGATTAGTTTATCTTTTGCTAATTAGGTACATACAAAATATCCAAAGTAGAACATACATTAACAACAATAATTAGGTATTAAACGTTAAAAGCTTAACCGCGATAAAAACAGAAAATGTATTAAAACGACATTGCACTTAAGGTGCTTATGAGGCGCTACAAGTAGAATTTCACTATAAGATGCATGCTTAAACTTGAACATAACCTTAAAAGTGCAACAAAGGTGAATAGAAACCCGCCATTAAATTGTAACATTCATGCTTCAAATATAATATATGTATATTATACTACTTACTTTGAAACTGTTGAATGGTTTCCAGGTTACATCCCCATTTACTTAATACTGTGGCAACATCCACATGCTCTATTTCAGCCATTATTTTCAAACGTTCTAGCTGCGTACTGAACAACTGAATGTGACTGAATCAGAGACCATCACAAAAACTGTACGTTGTACTGGCTGATTACGACTAGCGTAAAACGTTGGCGCGTATAGCTGACTGCACGTTGCAATATTAATGGCCGCCAGGGCCCAAGTGCTGTCGGGTATTTCGCGTAAATATATGATTTGCTTAATTCAAAAAATTATGTGCTATCTTAGGTTTGAAATGAAACATCGAGAGAAAAATCAGTTCATTTCAACTGTATAATAGTTTTATACATTTAAAGTCAAAACGAACAAACGGTTTGCTTTAAACAACATTCTGATATATTTAAAACAGCAGTGTGTTACGCTTAATTAAATACATGAACTTTTCATTAGATAGATTGATATTTTGAATTAAATAAATTTCTTTGAAAATACCATAAGGTTTAAGCAGATAATACTGTCACTCCAATCATTCGGCTTGATTTGGATTGATTTTACATTGTTTAACTTAAATAGATACATGATTAACTTAAACATACACAGTTGACAATATTGCTGTTGTTGATTTAAGTATAGATTTTTTTCAGTGTACAGAGAAAATATGGTACTATCTCAGATGCTGTAGAACAGTGGAAGCATATACCTTTTTTTAAAAAACAGAACGATTTCAATGTCGATATAAGCAAGTACTCGTGAATATTTGCTTATTGAGTGCCTGATATTGAACCCAGAAAAGCGAAAATACCAATTAACAACCGAAGGAAAGAATCTGGTCTTAGAAACAATTCTTAGTCGTAGAAACAATTCATTTGCTTGCTTATTGGGTGCCTGATATTAAACCCAGAAAAGCGAAAATACCAGTTAAAAACCGAGAAAAAGTTTGATCTCAGAAACAATTAATGAGGTATATGAAAACACTAGACTGTTGCAATTACCAGTAAAATTTAATGCTCGCCAAAGACATGTTTTGTTTTCGTACAAAATAATAAAAACTGTAAGTGGAATATATCAATGGTGATTATCACAAAAACAAGCTGGAAATTGCAAAACAGTTGCCAATAATGAAACAGCTCCTGTATGCAACTACTCCCTCAGTGTCAGTAGCACAAATATTCAGTTGCCTTGGCTTTGTCCACTCGAATATTAGAAACAGGATGGGTATAGGAGAAGAAGGAAAACCAGTACTTTTGTTCAAACTACATAACGAAAACGAAAATACATAAATTGAAATATAAAGCTTTATTTTAATTATTAATTTTTTGAAACGTTGCGTGAAAAGTTAAAAAAAATAATTTTAATTAAATCATGATTATAATTTTAAAAATCAAGTGATTTTAACGTGATTTAAATCGGTTGATATAAATCAGCCCAACGTAAATAAAGCCTCTTATTATATATAATTAGTTGCTTACATTTGGGGAGGAAGAAGGGGGAGGGTTTGGTTCTGCATCCTCACTGAGTCAATCTCCCTCCTAATCATCATTATGGCCTTGAAAAAACAGTTACCGTAATAACCAGAGCGAGATTCGAACCTGCGACCCCTCCCAGGAGTCGAAACCACTTGGAGCATTCAGCTATTATATTTTATTTATAAAAAGCTCAATAATTACAAATCATCCTAACCCGATGCTCCACCTGAAGGTACTATACAAGGCTACCTATTCTAAGTACTATATAAATTCCATAACAATCGAAATATTCCTACTTTAACTAAATAATGTACCTATGATTGTTGATAACAAAAATATAAAATACAGTAGCCTCGCAATTATGTGAATACTACTCTGTGTGAAACGCTGAAATATATGAAATATGATTAGTTCACATAATCGCAAGTTTGCTGTAAATCGGACAGCTGTCAGTTGTTATAATATTTGCGGCCATGGAACGACTTCAGATATCTCCCAGCATTCACCAAGGAGTAAGAGAAAACCATAGCAAAAATCTTTCTCTGGGAGCAGGATCTGGAAAGAAGTCCCAGACCTTGTTACTGATAGTCGGACAATTATTATTATCTTCTTATGTTAGTAAAAACGGGAGAAATCATGAGTTATATCTAAACTACTTAGGTTTAGAAAAGAGGCGACAAACTAATATACGGGGCACTCTATTAGCTACTAGATCACAAATTTTGGCAGATGAAAACTGACGTTAATTACATTAACATTTTTCAACAGTTTTCCTTTGTTTGAAAATTATAACGTCTTAAAGGTTTAAATAAGATAAAATAGAGAAAATGTATTTTGAGGGAATATGCTTACAATCCATTTTAAAGTGCCTTTCAAAAATTACATTTTCTTTTTAATTCTTCACTCATGAATGATGAATGTAGAGGCTCTAAACCAACTAATTCGAATGGATAATTATTTTTGTAAATTCAAATTTCTCTTCAAGCGAGGAGCGATGTTTCGTGTGTCAACAGTGTTTTTCAAGCTAAACAATTACAATAAAATGCCATGCGAATTACATTACAATTACAAAATAGTTAATTTTCATAAACTATAAAAAGCATCAGCAGCAAAATGAATTATAATTCTTTAATAAATGCAGTGAGTAATTCTAAAAATGAATTAAGTTTTAAATTTATTTGAAAGGTTTGAAAAAAAGTATGAATTGAAATGTTTAAGTGAAGGAATATAAAATAAGTATAGAGTATATAGTATTTGCAAGTGTATAGTGCAACTATTTCCAGGTGTTTTGGAGAAACATGCCCCTTTGATCACTTATTAGGTTTTAACATGTTTGTTCATTTAAACGTCTTTCTTCTCATTTTATGTTCAATTTTATCACATTCATTTTTCAACAACTGTCATCAAGGAAAAAATCTGCAAGTATATGCAAGAATCTTACATTTTATATTCCTTCACATAACCACTTCAAATTTGTTATTATTTAATCCAAACCTTTCAAATATGTGTAAAACATTAATATATTTTCACGATTATCCACTCCTTTTTTTAAAAAGTGAGTCTAATTCATTTTGCAGTATGGTTAAACCAGTGTTCTTTTGTTAGAATTTTAAAATTGACTATTTCCTAATGATTTTTTTTAACAGTTAACTTTAATTTTTATGCAATTTGCCACATTGAGCACATTTCTTTGTACTATAAGCTTTTAGACTGTTGACAATCGAAACGTCGCTATAGTTGGAAGCCTTCTACCACTGTTGATGTTACTTATGTTGTGGTGCTTGTGTTGTATACATATTTGTAGTAATCTTATTTAACCACTTCTATCCTTTTAATGACCAATTACTTATATGTTTATACGCCATTGATGATGATGCAAATAAATGAAATAGAGTATAAAAGATGCAAAATTGTGGAATAAGTATAGAAAGCTACAGATAGAATATATTAAATAAAATATATTTTTGAAGTGACCAATTGTAGTATTTTTGTAACCCTGAATCAAAAATTCTTTTACAAATTAATCAACATTGGACTTTACCGACTTAAATTTTCTATGTGGATGAATCATAATTACATAACTCCTTGAACATAGAATTGGTAATTACATCGAATTAATCTGTTAAATTACAAAACGCTGATCGCAACATAAAAAAAACAATGCGTAGATACTTCTATACGAAATCGCGGCGCGTTTAATCAATAGCCTATTCATCATTATTATTGTCAGCCGTTTTCTTTCACAACGCCGTCAAACGTAAGGCCAATTACAAGTTCGACTGTATATACCTTAACTTTCCTTCTACATTTCCAAATTCCTCGAATAAAAAGTATTTGTTTATAGGATTAGCGACCTGCCGCTAATATCGGCAAATTAGCAGAATATGTCGGTAATTGTCGGCACCGAATTCATTGAA
The DNA here is from genome assembly GCA_004143645.1 of Protaetia brevitarsis. NCBI lineage: Eukaryota > Metazoa > Arthropoda > Insecta > Coleoptera > Scarabaeidae > Protaetia > Protaetia brevitarsis. Next base: position 18,573 of record RXPK01004397.1, read on the forward strand.
GATGATTGATGATATTTATGATTCTCGATGAAGTGATATCGATAACCTACGGTGATTACACATGCGTACGCCTAGATGCGTATAACTTTGTGTATCGGACACTCGAACTAGCTGAAATATTGGGATCTATGATCTATATTAGTGTTTGATTGCGGCGTGTGAGAAATTTAAAAATGCTCATGTTTACCAAAGCGATAAATAGCTAAAGTTAGTATATTTTGAAATGATAAGTGCAATATAAGTAAAGTAGCAGAAAAAACATAAAAATTAATCTTTTGGAAGAGTTGTTATACCTAGAAGGAATAATTTATTCAACTTGACTTTTTGGCAATGTGATAGTTTTACATCAAAAATGAAAGGATAAAATTTGCAAGAAATTTTATTAATATTTAATACGGAAAACAATAAATAATATGTTTGGCGACCCCTTAGCTGAATACACTCCTCTACACGTCCAGACATCGACAAAACGTGATGGTCGATATCTGCTCCCAAGGAGCTTGAACTTCGTGGACTAGCTATGGCAGAGTCTGTGGAAAATGGTGCAAACCTATTAGATATGGCTTCGCACAAGGACCGGTATTGGGCCCACTCCTCTTCATAGCATATATCAACGATCGGCCAACAAATGTTCCTCACCATAAGGCATACCTATATGCAGATGATGCATTGTGGACAAAGACTAGTCGGTAAAGGTCATGACAAATTTAAAAGAATGGCGCGATACCAATAAATTGAAATTGAATACGGTTAAGACCCAAGTACTCACTATTCCTAACACTGATGTATCATCTGCTAAATTTCTCGGACTGCAAAACTCCTCAGGTCCCCAATGGAATCGCCATATTCAGGCAATAACTGGAAAGTTATGCTCTGCGATTTATACCATACTCAAAGTAAAAAATGTCTCCACACAAAAAGCGGCAAAATTAACTTACTCTGGTGGATTTCATAGTGTCGCATTGTATGGTATTGTCATTTGGGGAGCATCTCCAGCTGCAGGGAAGGTGCTACAGCTCCAAAAGCGAGCGGTTTGTATCTTGTGCGGAATGGGTTTTAAAGATAGTTGTCGACCGGTATTTAGACGAGAAAAATACTTACTGTGATTAATATGTATATACTTTCTTGTGTAAAATACGTGCATACACATCTGAACACATGTTAAGTCGCATTCACAGTTTCATTACTACAGAACTAGGAACAGAAGTGTCTTGGTCACCAAATGCCATTGACTGGATTCAACACAGCGGTCGGTGGACTTGGGGGCCAAGCTGTACAACAGGTTATCGGAACATATTCAGAATTTAAGTGTTAGGCAATTCAGCAGAAAAGTAAAAAACATATTACTGGACAATCCGTTTTACACCATGAATGAGTACATGTCGCATCAACTTTAACTAATAATGAGAGCATGTATACCTTGTTGTACCTACGTTGTATTGTTGTTTGCTTTTTTTGTCGTCTTGTACTTATATGTGTATACCCTTATACACTAATGTCTTGCTTTGTATAACTTTTTATGTTTATACTCCATATTCTTTATTTTTGACGTATCTGCTTTAAATCAATAAATTACTATTACTACATGTTCAATGAGGTTTAAATTCGGTAAACGGAGTTGCCATGGCAAAACATTAACACCTGCTTCCTGGAGAAGGTCCATAGTTCGACGAGCAATATGGGGACATGCGTTGCTTGTCTTACTGAAAAAGGGGGTATCGACGGCTATTTAGATAAGGTAGTAAAGTGGTTTATAGGACATCAGTAACATAACGCTGTCATACTTCCTCGAATAAAGAGAAGTGGTGATCGGCTACCATAGACAATATCCCCCCAAACCATTACTCCAACAGTCCTATGTACATGCCTCTTACCAGAAAACCAATATCACGTCGCTCTCCACGCCGGCATCGCGTCGTATCTTTCTACAGCCATCGTGCACACCCAGACAAAATCACGATTCATCGCTGAAGACGACATTATGCCATTCTGGCTCCCAATGCTCTCGTTCTCTGCACTAGTTCAACCGTTGACGACAGTAGTCCACAGTCAAAGGAAGTACCTACTAATCGTGGACGGTATGAAAAAAAAATGCAAAGACTCGAATGCGACGCGTATATACACAAACGCGTAGTAACAGGTCTCCCTTCTTCTCCAAACCATTGATCAGCGATTTGATGCGTACCACGGTACAAATAATACGGTATGCTCGTTTTGAATCTCAAATTCGTCAAGGCCGGTCAAATGACGTCATTAAGGAGCGTATCGAAAACAATAAAATCCATGTATGGTAGATAGCAAAATGTTAAAATCCAAATTATTCACAACTACCAATTAATGTAATTCAAATGCAGCTTTGCTTTAAAAAAGCCCGTTTTAAGTTGAAATTTACTTTATGTATCTTGTCGCCATCTAGTAGCGCTCGTGTTTATTTCTACAATTGTAGCGAATTTCGTGTGTGTGTTTACAAAGTGTTTTCGTGGTTTTTCTAGAAAATTGAATTGTGAAAACACCTTAACGCACGCTTTTAAAATATGTTTCGTAACCCAGTCCGGATTTCCTAAACTTACCTTTCTCATTAACAAAACCTTCACGGTCGAAATCGATTTTAATATAATAATAGTTATATATGTGGCGCCATTTATGCTCCTATGTGACGTAACTTCTATATGCGCGTAAGCATACCGTATTATATGTACCGTACTAGCAAAACAGTCTCGTAGAGCTAGTTGTCTGAAGCGCCTATGTTGACGCTCTGTTGACCTCGGTTGTCCAGCTGGTCTTCTTCGTGTTCCTTTCCCTTCTTCTGACCCCACACGACACACTTGCATTACCGTCATTGCTGTGCAATTAACACGGCGGCCAATTTCGCGATAGGACAAACCTACATCTCGATAGACAACAATTCTACCGCTGTTAAAGTCACTAACACGGTGATAATATTGACGTTTTCGAACCCTAGACATTTTGTTACGCTTAATACTTGTAGACGGACGCGCAATAACTAAACATTTCTGTACTAGTCAGCTCTCATAAACAGGTTTCTTCACAGAAAACTAAGAGATCATTTTTTTCGCAAAAAAAAGTTAAAGATAAAAGATAAAAAGTTCACATTCTGACCATAGCTTGCTTTAGATAGAGTTATTGTGATGCCAAAAAATGTTGAACAAATTTTCCTTCTGGGTGTAACACTTCTATTGTCACAGAGTATTTTTTATTAATTACTGCACCAAACGAGATATAGGTTTTGGTAAATACATTAAGCGCCAAAGTTGACAGCTATATGAGGCTACTTTTATTTTGCACGATTGAAATATTCGCTAGATGAATAAAGTGAAAAAAGTATCAATAAATTAAATTAAAAACACATGTTTTTCTATTGAAATTTTAAGTTATATTCATCACCCATAATCCCAAAATAAATTTAAATGAAAATTAATTTAGTTTTAGTTATATTAAATTAATTACTTAACTTATGTTAATTAATTTAATTGTTTAAGATTTAAAATTTTTAATTAAAATACCTAAAATCTGATGTAAAATTCCCAGTAAAATGTAACAGTTTGAGGTAAATTTACTAGACTTCAAGGTATTTTACTATGCACATGTGATATTCTACATGTATACATGGGAAATCCCATATAGATGTAAAGAGTCTACCCGAATAAGCATGGTGAACCGGAGGGATTTTTGGAAAAATGTATGCCCTGGGTATTCGCAAGAAATAACGCACCACTGTTCATGAAATAATTGGATAAGTGTATGTAAATTATTTTTTAATAAAACTTGCAGGAGTTATAAGCAAATTTTACTCATGTTACACTCGCTTGCGCGTAAGAGTTTGGCCCGTGGCTTCTAAGGGGGTGCACAAACTGAACTCTTTTTCGCTTAGTAGGTGAATTGTACGTAAAGCTTGAGATGTAATTAGTGATTAGCGATGAAAGTGGGTTTATACACACAGAGGAGCGCTGATGACGGCTGATAGGCAAAATCTCGGGTCCATTCCTACACCGAGAAAAAAAGATGTGTTGGTTCAACCAATAATTGATTTACTCAACAAATTTTTGTATTTAAATATGCTCAAACCACCGGAATGTTAAGTCAATTAAGCAAAATTAGTTACACTAATGTTTTGCATCAATCTACCATTGTGGTTATCTTAATCTTAATGTTGAATTAAAATAAATGTTTGCACATGCATTAAGTTAATTAATTTTGTAGTTCCACTGACGGTTAAAGCAAATAATTGTTTGAATTAACATATATAATTCAACTAAAATGTGCGTTTCCTTTCAATGAGGTTACTGTTTTCCAATAAAATTTAAGTGTGCTGATTTAAACGAAAACTGGTTGAGTGAATGCAAAAAGTTCAAAATAATAAGTTTTGTTGTGCCAACATTTTCATTTTTCTCAGTGTAGAGTTATTCCTCTTTCATTGCTCTTGCGCCTAGTATGGTGATTCCTACAGTAGACCTTGAGCCCCACCTGGTGGTATATTCTATCGGTTCATTGTATATAGGGATTTTTCTTCGATATTACTCAATCAATTACGCTAATTTGCACTAAAAATGTACATTTAATGAGAGGTAACCTTTCCTGCGGATTTTCTCCCGCTGAATTCGAAAATCGAGGTTAATTTTTATTTATGGAACGGCTTTGAGATATTGTGATTTCTTTTCATTTTAATGGAATTGCTTAAGTAATTCAAAATGTATTAAGCTGCAAATCTTAAGCATTAAGCAAAAAAAAAAATAAGCTGATTCTGGGGCCACAGAAAATAGAAATCGACGAAAAACATCGTTTCCCGTCATGTATATAAAACTGACATTTTTGCGTAAAAGATAAAATCATCCAGAAGAAGATCCATTGAAAAATGACGAAGTTATTAGCGACTGAGTGAATAAACGCAAATTCCCCTGTTTCTGAATACATTAATTTGTTCGATAGGTGGCCATGTCGGCAACGGTTTCTTTTTTCTCACTTTGACAGTACTACAATGAAAACTGACATTTCATTTTGACAGTGAAAAACACGAAAAAAAAATCATTCTGTTGACTAGTGTTACAAATAACTTCATTCCATTTCATCATTTTGTTTCATTTTTCACATTCACTAGTGTTTTTTTTTTCTTTTCTATTTTGAAAAGGCTAGTATGTACATTGGCGAAACGTCATAAAAAATATATAATTTTCTTTTTTTTTTTTTTTTATTTCACTAATTTTCGCTACATCAAGAAGTTTTAAGAAAATAATTCACAGTTATATCAAAATTTTGATACACTCAATGGAACTGCTAATAACTAATAAGTGTAACGTAAAAATCTAGTGATTTTGACATTGACAATTTGGACAACACTCACCACGTTTTAGTTTCTCCAGAGGTTCGTGATGCAACAACGAAGCCGTATGTGGTACCACGCCGTGGTGGTGAGGATCGTGCGAGGTGACGTGGTGACCGATACCAGAAGCAGACGATCCGGTCATAATGCCGCTGATCGCGGAGCTCACGGACACCGCCGAACTAACAGAGTCCATGTGATGGTGAACCCCGTGCATGTCACTGTTCGCCGAAGACGTATTAACACCCGTCACTAGATCCTGCAAGCACAACGATGGGTCGTTCAACGATTCCATCCGCTCCATATCTTCTACGAGTCCGGACGACCGGAATTATACATTAAACTGCAAGTGTTCTTTCGAAATAAGTCGCGAATTGTCTGAAGATGTTATACGGCAGCGAGTAACGTTTGGATTCACTGAAACAATGAGATAAAGTAAAGATTAAATTTAAATCTGTACTGAAAATCATCAGATAAGTGCACACTAAAAAATTCCTGTACACATTTGTGGCAGTTTTGTGCCCCTAAACTGTCCCTAAGAAATGTTTATCTGGCAAGTAATAGATAAATATTTGATAGTTGTGACTGCTCTGCGTCCTACCAGTATAAATTCTAAGTTAATTCTCAATTTATGTTCATTTTTCCGTTTCCTAATGTAGAAACGTATACCATAATCAATAAGCTCAAGAATAAATCTTCTAGTACGCCGGTATAATTAAAGAATTTAGCATTTACCTAGTGGACATAATAACTTATTTAGTTAATACGTCTTTTTGTCTTGGCATATTTCCAAATATTCTAAAGACAGTATGGTTTTTCCTGTCCACAAAAAAGGCGATTGCAAAGATGTTTCTAACTATAGCAATTGCTTTGACGTCTTGCTTTTACAAAATAATGGAGTACTGTATGTTAGATCGTTTAAATCATTCTCTCTATAGCATGGTTTTAGAATAGAGAGGTCTACATCCATGACTTTAATTAATTTCTACTGCACTGTTCTGGACGGTATTGAACAAAGAAAATCTGTGCTTGGTACTTTCTGTGATTTAAAAAAAGTATTTGATTGCTTTCAGTATGATAAGCTATGAAGAAGCTACAAACATACGGTGTAAAAGCATAGTTGCAACATGGTTTGCTTCATATTTATATGATAGGTTTCAATTTGTTAGATTAAAACACATCACACCAGAAAACAAAATAAAATACTTTAAATCTTACACCTTACGTGCCAATATGGGAGTGCCACAGGGATCATTTTTGGGACCTGTTCTTTTTAGTCTATATATGTATATAATCAATAATTCCTTCTACCTCAATTAAGGTGTAGGAATATTTCTTTTCTTTTCAGCTATGGACGAACCTCTTCCATTCTCTTCTATTTTCTGCCACCTTCTTCGCTTCTACCCATTCCTTGTTTCTTTTCTGTAAAATTTTCCCTATCACATCGTTCCAAGTTTGCCTAGGTCTTCCCGGCTTCCTATTTTTTTGTATTCTCGCCTCCCATATCTTTTTTACTGGCCTCGATGCTTCCATCCTCAATAGATGTCCCCACCATTCTAACTGCTTTTCTTCTATAAATTCTAAAGTCGATTGTATGTTTAGGTCTTTTCTTATATCTATGCTTCTGATTTTGTCTCTCTTCGTAACTCCTCGAACTCTTCTCAGGAACTTCCTTTCGACTGCTTGTATCTTACTTTTCTGTTTTTCATTTAGTATCCATGATTCGCAGCCGTAAGTTAGGATGGGTCTAATAATTGATTTAAATACTTTAATTTTTGAATAATTTTTTGTGATATTTCTTTTTTATTTATGAATTTATTTTGCATAGTATAGTACAATTTCATTGTTTTCTCAACCCTTTCATTTATTTCTGCTTCTTGTGTTCCATTTTCGTCTAGTGTTACTCCTAGGTATTTGAATGTATTAACTTGTTGTATATTCTCTCCGTCAATCTCTATTTTCAGTTCCATGTTTTCATTTCCTATGGCCATCACTTTTGTTTTGTTTATGTTTAACTTCATTCCATTTTGTTCTAGTTCTTTATACCATATATTAATATTATGTTGCAAATCTGTTTCGTTTTCGGCAACTATAACGATATCATCTGCAAACACTCCTTTCGAGATTTCTACTTTTTGTAAGTTGTAATATCCAACACAAAATTTCTTACTTTTTTTGGAACATTTCTTAATAATATCGTCCATAAAAATTATGAACAATATTGGACTTAAGCTTCCTCCTTGTTGTAGTCCTGATTGTGTTGTGATAGTCTATATATTAATGATATAGTACTTTTCCTATCGGAAATGTATTTACCCATTTATGCCGATGACATGGCCGTTTTGACAACCAACGACGATACTGAATACCTTGCTATTGCCTTATTGTGTACTCTGTCGGATTGGTTTGCTAGTAACAAGCTGTCAATAAGTCTAGAGAAGACTAAATACATGGTCTTTAATACGAGACATAGGCATTCCGAGATTGGACCACTATTCATAGATCATGTACAATTAGAAAAAACTCAATCCACTAAATTCGTAGGCGTTACTTTTGAAGACAATCTTGAGTGGACCGAACATTGTCAAGTTTTAGCTAGTAAATTACATAGTAAATGCTACGTATTTCGTTGTTTGCGTTTGCAAATAACCGTAGAGTGTCTATTCTCATTATATTATGCAGAAATACACTCTCGCCTAAGATACGCAATTTTGTTATAGGGATCCTCAGCAGCTGCCAAAAGGGTGTTCTTGGCTCAAAAAGCAATACTTAGATCCTTAACGGGTGCTCATTTTAGTGAATCATGTAGACTGTTTCGGAAGTTTAAAATACTGCCGTTAGCTTGTATCTATATAATGGAGGCAGCAGTTTATACTAGGTGAGTTTTTTATCTTGAGACAACGGAATATCTCTAAAACATTGCATCAATTCAAAAAAAGATCGCTTTTTTGCCACTTTGAGTTTTCACATGTGTCTTGTTTTCTTAGTAATTTTATTTAATTTAGTTTAAGAATTATAATTTCAGTTAGCTTAGTTTATAAGTTGCATTTAGTTTAATTTAATTTAATTATTTTTAATTTTTTTTCTTCTGAATTTGCTTGATCTTTGTGACTGGTTCTATACACTCTGTGTTTGCTAACCAAATAAATTATTCTATTCTATTTCTAGCTATGTCTGCCAAACTTATATCGAGTATGGAAAGTTAGCGTAGTGAAATAAGAGAACTATTATCTTCACGACGGTTTCTGTACTCGTAGAATATGTTTAACATATTTGCTACTTATATAAGCCAAAAAACTTTGCTATTGTATGTTTAGAACATTATAACGTGATGATTTAAGTAATACAATTTCTTTGTCTGTAACTGTACCGACTTTGTATAACATAAATCATTTTTTTAAGGAAATCATATTTCATATGCAATAAAATCTCTTAAGTCGGACACTGTTCGTTCCGGATTATTTATCCGGTTAAGAGAGGTATCCGGAGTAGAGATTAAAAGTGTGAATATATAAGTAATAAATAATGAACACTAACAATAGGTAATGATAATAAAACTAAACAATGTACTTCATTTAATATATTTTGAATGTAATAGAAAAGGAAAACTCTCAATAAATTCTCAAATAAATAAGAATATCTAAAAGAAATATAGGCATCACAAAAACATAATAAACTAACATGGTTGTCTGTCCTATATTTGTCTTTTTTTTTATTTTATTTTTGAAGTAAACTAAATGAATTCAAATCCCCGTCTTCTGTTACTAAATTGTTTTAGATCTCTAATTACTTTCAATGCATTAGCATAATCCTTTACGCTGCTTTCACGATTTCCATCTGTATTTCATTTTCAGAGCTAATTCTTTCATTTCCATCCACTGTATTTTCACTTTCCGTTCATCTTTAACAATAAACTTCATATTTATATTTATAAAAACATCTGCATTTGCAGTACACACATTTTATTTTGCTTACAAGATACATCCTTACTGTGAATTGTAATAAACCAATCGTAGCAAAATTTATCTGAGTGACTTCTTTCTTTGTGTAGATACAAATCTTCTTTGATTTTTACTAGCACTAGAAAGCCTTAAGTCCATTATTAGAGCTGTGTTTCTTTATTGTGACAACTGCTGGAGTCTTTCCAGTTTTAAATCTTTCGGCCAAATTACGTACACTTAGTTTTTGTTTATCGTAAACTTCAATTGAACTAACTTTTGCCTTTAAAGATAAAGTATGCTTCTTTTCACACATGTGGTAACCACATCTAAAGAACATACCTTTTGAAACTGATAGTGCGTTCGGAATATCGCTCCCCTGCCCAATCACAAGTTGTCGTATGCGTCAAATTGACGTCAGAGAGTAGCTCGGAGTGATATTCCGAACGCACTATGAATCTGTCCGCACAAGAGGAATAAAATAGACAATCTAGGTCCGCGTCCGATTAGTAGTGTCCGTGTAAGAGGACATATTTTATTAAAAAACATAGCGACTTTGGCGGTTCCAAGGAATATGTCCGCTAAGAAGAATGTCCGTCTAAGAGAGTGTCCATTTAAGAGAAATTGTACTGTATATTCAAGCAAATATTTTTTTTGCTGTTAAAGTAATTTACTTGATTAAAACATATTAGTTTAAAGAAATAGTTTGATCGCTTCAAACAGTAACATTAATCACAAATTACTATATCTAACAACACTATTTTTTACCGTAATTTTCCAAATTGTAAGGAATTTGAAGTTTTTCCTGAGAGATATTAATATTTTTCTCGGTAATATTACAATATTAGAATTTTTTTCTAAGAAAAAAAAACATTTTTTTTTCATTAATATTCATGTGAAATTTCTAACATTTGAAAACTGTGCCCCCATTCAATGCGGAAAATTATCAAAAAAAGGGATTTCTACCAAGAAAATCACCTAAATTTCTTAGTGTGTGAATGTTTAATTATTAAAATTTCATTTACCAAATGAACCTACGCAAACTGATTGTGAGTAACGTAAAGAACAAAAGAGACGATAGATAAGTTCCGTTTTCATTGCGTGCAATACAAATAGTGCATGCGCACTCAATGGATTTCGATCAGCTGCGTGCAACCTTATTGGTATTGCACGCAATACGAAAAATTGCAAACTGTAAAGCGGCCTTTAGAACAGTAAAATAACATAGACGCAGATATTACGACTGGCACCATACATTTCTATCAAGCAACCACATTCCGAGTGGGTAACGGTAACGGTCAAATTGAAAATGGATTACATAGAAAAAAAAATGCTTATTAAGTAGTACAACAAATTTTTTATGAAGTGAAATTATATGAAAAACTTTAATAATTAATGCTACTAATATACTAACTATACAGCAACATATTAGAAATTTCTGGTGTGATTTTGTTGCTGTAGATTTTCGATTATAAATACCAGTTATTCCACTTTGTCAATATCAAAACTGGCCGCAGATGACGTGACCAATGCAGTCGCGCTCTTATTGATAATTTACTTCTTTTAGATGCGCAATACTACTTATGCCTAAGTGTAATATTTGCATTGTACAGTTATCTAAATATCAAGCGTTAGCGATTTATGAAATTCTTCTGTGAGGTTCCGTCAGTATAGTATAGTAAAATCACTTTCCGTACTTGGAAATGAAGAGCAAAACGAGGAAAAACGTTGGCCGATCATCAAACACTCAATCTTCTCTTTCGACTATACTAACAAAAGCATTTGCTTGGAAGCAGGTAAATATGTAGGTACGTTACTACCTTTCTTAAAGATATTGACTTCAAGTTGTATTTTATCAACACTGATTAACAATATGAGTCCAAAACCACAACAGTAATAAAATAGAGAGAATACATTCTTCATAAAGTTGAAGTATCTGCCATAGTTTAAATGTGTTACTTGAAACCTTCTATTAATGTCTCTTAGGTAGCAATACGGCAACGAAATTATTATCTATTAATTATCTGTTATAGTAAGGCCAAAGCTTGAATACACAAAGATTTTCTGAGACGTTTGTTTGCTAAGATTACCATCATTACTAATCACATATCTTAAATTCACGTAATAAAAAATACATACTAACCAAAGCAGTGCCGTCAAATGGGATAAAATTGGACGCAAGGGGTGAAATATATAAATATAAAAACAGCACCAAATCTATAGCACTTATAGAGTAGTAATATAGTCAAATAGATCGTGTTTTCAAGAAGTAGTGACTATTCTTTGAAAATATGAACTAGGTAGCGCTTTCGTCTTATTACAGGAAACATGCACTGGAACATACTGATTATAGTTCGAATGTTCGGCTTAAAATTTAGGTGTGCACCTGGCGGAGAATCAAGTAAACATTGTTTCAAATATTCTAGCAATACTTTCGTCAACTTCATCTTTTGAAGACGAAGCTTACTGGTTAGCCTTTTGGAAAAAGGAATACCATAATGAAAATAAAGAACTTTATTGAAATGGTAAATAAGTATAATGATGATGTTAAATCAGATATTTATATTGCCTAATTGGCTTCAGAAGAGTTTTAGGATGAGGATAACGACAGTAAATGTTTCAATAGCCATTTAAAATTCTATAAAAACGATAATATTTGGTTGAAAGAAATACAACTATTAGGAAAAGTGTATATACAGAGTTACTTCTATACATACTTGTTAAATCAAAACCAGATCAAAACATAGTTTATGTTCTACAGTAGGAATCAATAAAGATACTATCTCTGTGCTGTCATTTATTTTAAAATTAACCTTTAAGAAATGTTCTTCTTTCTCTCATTGTACCTGTCAATTTGTTAATGTATAACTAAAAAAAAAAAAAACAAAAAATAGACATACGTAATAAGATTGCACAAAACTTATACATATTTGCTTGAATCTGTGCTTGAAATCCTGAATCAGTAACTGAAAATTAGATTAAGTCAGTTAACATCGCTAAAATGTCTGTTGGATTTATAGTTGCACGATATGCAACTTCAGTTGAACTCACATGCACTAACTAGTAAAATTCTCGCACTTAGCGAGTGCGACTGAGTGCAAATAAATCGTAAAGTAGAAACCTGTTGTCAACAGTATAGAGAAAGGGTAAATTGAAGTCATCCTCAACTCAGTGTCTCATATTTTACTTTATTATTTTGCTCTACTGTCCTTATCGCTCAAGATAAGTATTTCAGTATTTTGAGAAACCTTCCCATATCAACCTAGTTATATATATTATACAAACAGTTCCCTTTATTTCTTTAATCTGATCAAAATGTGGCCGTATAGTTTTTAGATTTTTCGTCGCACCGTCGTTAGGTAAATAAACACGGTTTACTCTTCTTATTTTTTATTAAGACATAATGAAAAAGTGCTACTAGATGCCAAGCATCTAAATTAATTGTTTTCTTATCTTTCCATGCCAAGAATTTCAAAACCAAAACAATAGCGCTACGGTTTAGTAAATTAATGTTTATATTTTTAGACGGCATCCCTATAGACCTAAGCTATTTACGCTACTAATGTTTAAATATCTCATTTCGTAACGACTATAAACACGTGTGATACTTGCCTGTGAAGGCATAACATTACACTGATATGCAAATTTTATTTCTCCCAAACCAAAGCATGTTATGAATTATTTCTTTAAAAGTTTCAAAAACTACAAAAAAAAAACCAATAAAAGGTCTGATCTCAAATTTTTTTTAATACATAGATGGCAGCAAAATTACTGAGGGCATGTTCTAAATCGTAATGTTAAATTATTGTTACTACATTGAGCTTGAAAAAAAGTAGGAATAGACTGCCGAAACATACTGCTGTGGTTTGGACAACCCATTTATCACTGAGATAGCATTAAGTTGCATATTATGGTGGTTGTGATTTCTTTGTTTGAACAGTTGATTTTCAATTTACCGAGAATTTTCACAATTTTGTTTTGTTTTGTCTTAATAAACTATATATAGAATAAAAGCTGCAATTGTTTCTGTTAAGAAAAATAAAAAGAAGCAACCTTTGCAAACATTTGCCAGCTTAATTTTGAAATTTGTTGCTATTGCTTTTCATGCATCTATTTTTTAGTTTCTTGAAAAATGGGACACATGCTTTTGATTCCATCAAATCGTCCAGTTTTCATATTCATCAATTAATTACATGCATAATTAATTATTTCTTATGATATTCTAAAACTTATAATAGACCTTCAATTTATAGTAACTTAAATGATATATTTTTGAACGCACGCCACGCCCATGACTCTTCCAAATTATCGTCCAAACTGAGCAAATTTGTGCGTAAATATTCTTTGATATTAACAAGAAACCGACAAACGACCTATCGTTTCGAGCGTGCCCAATTCCTACTTAAAGGTGTGTATTCATTTGAGCAATTTTGCGCGCAAATCTGTGCGCAAACAATTTACGCGTACATATGTTCGCGCGTAAATCGTTTGTGTGCAAATGCGCACCTTACGATTTAAACCGCAAAAATGCTCAAGTGTATACGTAGCGAGGTAGTGTGTGAACAGATATTTAATATCATAAATATAAGTTAAAAAAGTTTTCCCGAACGAACATATGTACGCGTAAATTGTTTGCGCACAGATTTGCACGTAAAATTGCTCAAATGAATACGCACCTTTACACACGGCCAGAAAAAAAACTCGTGTGATTATATGACTGCCAATTCTACTCTTAAGTTTAATTTGAAGAAAAACACTTTTTTCAAAAAAAAAAAAAAAAAAAAACTGAAAGAAATGCATTACAAAAAAAATAGTTTTTTTTGTCAAACATTTGCATAATTCTATATTATAAACAGAGCGAGGTGGATTTCAGGCGGCGACATACAAGGGACGCATGTTTCTCTCTTGATAAAGGTATATGTAAACGGGCACTTGACTATTTGTGCTGCTAGCTGGTAGAAGGAGAAGAACATCACAGGCGATACTCCAATAGCAGCGCAGCGGGCTCAGATATTCTATCGTGTCGATCAGACGATGAAATATAATACATGCAAAAGAAGTGGCGTCCTAAAGTTTTTGTTAGCGCTGTTGTATATTAAAATTAAAAAAGTTGTTTTTAAATTATATATTGTACAATACGCAGTTTATTTAATTTCTAGCTCCAGTAACGTGATACTTTCAGTAATTTAGATGTTCTAATAGTAAATTACTGCAAAAGCTATTTTCATTAACACTACGCACTAGTGCAATTTAAAATAAAGTAATATATATTAAAGGCATGCGTGTTGTAATTACAGACGTTATTTTAAAAAAGGGAAAGAGTTTTACTTGTGGATATTGTTTCTATTGACGTCCAGATATAATATGATATTGAAAATAGAAATCTAAAACCTTTAGCAGAAAAGCGGAAGGAGATGGCAAATGAATTATTATGACTTGAAAACTGTACTTTGAAACAGAAAGAATAAGTAAGTTACGAAGTTAGAAAAGGTAAGAAATGCCTAGCAAATTATCTATAAATAATAATCGCATTATTATTATATATATTCTTATTATTATTATTCGCAAATCGCAAGGATAAAAGGAACTCTTTTATAGCCAAAATATATGAAAGTAATTACGTGTACACGATTCGTCAACAAAAGACTACTATTATCACGAGCACTGAATCAGTATCTGACCAGTACAAAGGTTTACTGTCATTGTACTATGATTAAAAATATATAGAAAATTCTTCAAACGTTAACTATGTATATTAAAGTAATTTTCATATTATACGTAATATGTATGTAGCTTTAAAGTTTGGTGAAGGAACTTTCAAGTTTCTGTTATCTGAACACTTCTTCTTTGGTATAATTGTTTTCTAACCGCATGATACCTATATGCATTGTATATATTGTATATGAAACAATTCTCAACAAAAAATAAAATGCAGCCAACCGTCACACGTATGTACACGGTCGTACCGACGCAGGGCAGTCTAGTCCGTGCCGATGCGGGCACATTACGGGCGTCCGCCTCGCCTTGATATGTAATGCCAGTTCGCCCGAAATGTCCTCCTCTGATAAAAGCAACGAAACAATAAACCAACCATACATTAAACGCAGTCTTAAATAAAGGTGATCCTTAAAGGTATTTTTGAGGCTTTTCATCATACATTAATAAAAAAAATTAACAATCTACATTTTTTAAATCTAGGAAACCGTGAAATATCTGTTAGAATGATATGAAACAAAACTATGTTGCTTGATAAATCATTCACATAAATATTGCCTACAAACATTATAAAAATTCTTTCTGAAAATGATCGGCTATCAAATTATGATCAAATACCAATATAAGTGACTTTACAATAGATAGCTTTGGCATGCATATGTCCGTAATGGTACAATGTATGGGTAGGTGCCTATATGGAACAAGTGACTATATAGATAGAGGTATATTATCGTAGGCGATGATAACCTTTTTATATGTTTGTATACCGATTAACCTTCACTGATAGAGGAATACGAAAGGTAGACATAAAAATTAGGTATATGTAATTTCATACCACATTGAGAAGACATAGTCAGGCACTCTTAATTTAGATATTTCAAAAAAAGACATAAACATACATACGATAATCAATGATAGCGTAAGTGGATTGTAAGTGATTATAAATGTATGTAGGTACATACCTATAAATAAAATCTTGAAATAAAATATTCGATTACTGAATCGCAATTACAGAACCCAAATTAATAATAAAATACCTAGATAAGGTGTTGTTGTGCTGTGATACTTATAGATATGTTACTATTATATAAATAGTATAAAAAGAATTATCTGACTACTCAGTGTATTTACTATAATATAAAAAACAAATTTAAAGTGATTAACATCTAATCTAAAATCTAATTGCAAAAGCATTGCTACCTTGTTTTACCGGTGTGAAATTTGGCAAGCAACTTTATTAAAAAAAAAAAACGTGTTTGTACCACCTTCGGTTTCGTTTGTACCTCAAAGGTTAAAAAAATAGAAAGGGTTAAAAATAATTTCCGCAAGCAAGTACAGGATATTCGAAATCGAACAACGTCAGTCAAAAGTGTGTCGATTGTACCCGGTTGTACTTCCTTTTAAATCGTTTTTACTTCAACCAAACCGGAAGCAGAAATACTTAATTATCTTCAAATAATTAAGTCGCATAAAGAAATTTTGTTAATTTTTGAGATATCGCAAAACGACAAATACTATCCGAAAGAGCATCGTTTGTACCCGTTTGTACCTCCATTTAAATCGTTTGTACTTCCACCAAACCACGAGTAGAAGCATTTGGAAATAAGTAAATCGGAGAGAAAAATTTCGCTAATTATATTTAAGATATGAGATAATGGTTTGTTTTTCTTTGCCGTGTTTGATTTGTATATACAAAAACTTTTTTGTAAAAGTAAAATGAAATAGTAAATAAATGCCGCTATGCAAGAATATATATGTATTATATTTTATTGTGGTTTGTAATTATACTCCCATGTCGATATTTACAGTCAAATATTGAAATACTATTATGAAATATTACCTACGCGGAGATAAGAATATAAACAGTACGTTAAGAATAGGCACTAAATTACCTATAGGTACTTTTCTGTTTACGTGAAAAGGGGTACGAAGTATCTTCAAATAATTTAATTTTAATCAATTATATATACTACACTGCAAAAAGAAATTCTAGTGCGCACAACGTGCAATCTGCATAATTAAATAACAAAAAGCTGGGTTAATGCGAAAATTATTAGAAGCTCTAGGGATTTAAAATTTAAAATTATTTTTGGATGAAGCACCGAATTAACACACCAGAATTCGCACAGGTATACAAAGTCAGAAAAAAGCAGCACAAACATTGTTAGAGAGTAGTAAACAAAAGTATTGCAATAAAAATTGGAATTATCCACAAATGCACAAATACAAATCTGGAGTTAATTCTAACACTTTTTTCTACACTTTTCTGGTGTTTCCTGGCGTCCATCCGTTTTAGGTGTTAAAATAAATTAAGTTAGCAACTTGAAAGTCAGAAAATGTTAGCGTTATATTTGAAAGTGAAGTGTTTATCCCTTTTAGGTGAAAATGATATTCATCTTATAGTTTGCCTGATGATGGTCTTAAGACCGAAACATGCATAATGAAGATTTAAATTAAATCAAAATTAGAATACGAACTTCTTGTTATTTTAATTTTATTTGCAGCTAAGTTTAGAGATAAAGGTAAGCCATTTATATAGATTAGGAAAAGTGAAGGCCCCAGAACCAAGCCGCAAGGCACTCCTCCATCTACAGTGCATATATTAGATGAGCATTCATTAATCACTACTTTTTATTTACGATTTGATAAATAGCTTGCAAAAGATCGATATTCGGATTTATGCGACGTGTGTACCTCAAGGATCTACGATGGGCCCTTTAATTTTCTACTTGTGTGTGAATGATTTGCCGTCTGCCATCAAATCTGGAAATGTTGTATTATATACAGAAGACACAATAATCGTAATTTAAGTTGAAAGTTTCGATGAGCTGGAACGAAAATTGTTTGCTTCACACTGCGAATTTGTTCGGTGATGTACAATAAGTGAATTTAACAAAAACCCAACGCATCCGACCTTATAACCGAAAAATGCCTCAACACCTCGATATACAACAGGTAATGGCACAATTAAAATTACGGCAAGCAGTAAAGTTATCGGGTGTCCATATTGACACAAACATGTGCTGGTCTATACGCATTTGAATTAGGTATGTGGAAAGTTGGATAGTATATACTGGATTTTTACAAATGAGAAGTGTTGCTGCCCAAAAAACACTGCTAAACATCTATTACACCCTAGCATAAGGAATATTAAGGTTAATCTTTGGTTTAAAGTACGGAGACACTTATAGGCCTATTTTTTATCACCAAAAGAATTTAACATTTCCCTGCTTATATATTGATCATGTATTTTGTATGTTATAAATCATGAGAAATCTGATAATCATGATCATAACACAACAACAATGAACGGAAACTTATTAAGAACTGATCAACATAAATCATCTTTGTTTCAGAACAACCCTTTTTATGCAGAGAAACATTTTTACAACCTTTTGCCTAATAACATTAAAAATTGTTCCCATCCTAAACAATTCAATCGCATGCTTATTTACTTAAATCTTTTACTCAATTCAGGAGTTCATATACCTAGCGTAATTAATGTATTGCTAGCTTAGTCTTAATATGTAGTCTGATATTTGTTTTTCATGTACTTTCAGTTTTACATTGCATTTGACGTGTCCTATATCTAATTTGATCTTTAGACAAAATAAGTTATATATTAAAACCAGTGTAAAGAAACAGGAAAAAAGAAATAAGGAAGAACTATCCTAGCTAAATCACTACTTGTTTCATATATTTTTTTTCTTAGGATGTTTGCTGCTATTTAAAAGAACAATTTATTTAGATTAATGCATAGGCAAAGAAGCCTTTATCTCAGTGTGGTCATAAATGAAATTTTGGTAATTGTGGTTACCGGGTGTTTCCAAATACTTTAACATCAATGCTCATTATTTTTCTTCTTCATAAACGATGTTTTAGTAAATTAATTCAAATACACATCATATTTACCTTATCAGCAGAAATGTTACGCACATCCCTTTAATAAATCGTTTATTTCTATTCTATAATCACAGGATATATGGTCGCATCGTGCGTCATATAAGAAGTAGACGATAAACTAAAGTGCTTCGCTACGAATTAAAACTTCTTAATGCCCCAGTCTCAGAGCGTGCGACGCCAAATTAGTTAGAGGAGCACACGGCCGAATGGGAAAAAAAGTAAAATAAAAAATCACTCAACCACCCCCCAGATCACTTAAGAGATCGTAGGGAAATCCAGGTGCGACGCGGAACAAAGACCAAAAGTCACTTAAGTCCGCGAAAAAAGGTACGGAGCTTAAAAACAGCTTTAGAGCAGGTTTATACCGGATCAGAAGCCGTCGCGACGGAGCCGGCGTCGGTCTGAGAGCTTTGCGGCTACTAAGCCGGAGCTTTCCATCCCCACCTACCACACTCTCTATCTCTCTTTTCATATCTCTGACAGTGACCCCACTAATTTCAACCCGTTCAAAACACCTTCCCCTTTGTTCGCGCGCCAATCACCTTAAACAATAATTTGCCGTCGGACGCTGGACTATATACCGACGCACGGGATCGCGGTGATTCTCAAACCGTCTTCTTCCGGGATCCGGCGTGCGATTTACCGTCGGCATCGGGCTCCAATGGAAAGACGGGCACCCGTATAGTAAGTTTATAGATCACGGCGGATCTTCTAGATTTATATCAAGTGCTTTCCGGGAGCTTTTCTGCATATCCACGTAAAGCTCTTTGGAGATCGCCAGTTCCGATATGTGAATCGTTGTTCATTAAAGCTTCAGTTTGTTTTTCTATGTTTTTTTTTATTAAAGAATAATAAAAGATTTCTAAAAAAAAAAAACAAGAATTGATCAATTTGAACATTATTATCAGTGGAAATCTAAAATGTTGTGCCTTACCACTTAATTAAAAATGCAATTTAATTGGTTTAAGGTCAAAATCAATAAGATAGAGAAAATAAGATGGTGTAGTCTCTCCATAGATCTAGCGATTTGCACTTATTGACTAGCACTCGAACTTTAGAAAAAATCTTTACCAATCTTTCGAGCTTGGGTGGTTCACAGGGGCGTATTCACAAAGATTATTATATTATAAAAACATTTATGTTCGATTTTAAAATCTGTACATTATATAGGTAAAACGGGTAAATACATGTTTTACATTAAACCAACTTAAATACTATGATTTTAAATAAAGTTCTTGAGAATAGTGGCCATATGTTAAATTCACCTTAATACATCACAATATAATGTCATTTATGTTATTATTCACTAAAGTAAAACTGAAAATACAAAAACTTACTTAGTTTACTGCTCCAAAGCCTCCTAGCCATAATTTTTTTACAATTATTTTTTTTTAAATTGAGTTACAGAATTGTTACCTTTTTTTAAAACAACATATGGCCAATACAACAATTAAAATTGTCGTCAAACTACAATATTAAAATCCGCATATCTATTTATTTATCTATATTCTAATTACTCTTATGCAGTGATAAACATGGTAATTTCTTATTTTTATTTTTTACCGTAATACAATATGTATATATATGTTTGATTTTATAACTAGATGAAAGAAAAACTATATAAACAATCTTGAAAATAAAATTATATTATGAATTTACAAATGTTTGATAATGGGAAAGTTAAGTTTTGGATTTCTATTCTGTCATTAACAGCATTTTTTTATCTTTGAATTTGCACCATTTTAATGAAACATTTGCTTTGTAATTTGGTTTTTCTTTTTGAATATTTTAGTGTTATTGAAATTAAATTGTTAACCTGTGTCTATACAACGTTTTTTTTAAAGGACCACTTTGCGACAACTGTTTTTCAACTATATTTTCTTTTTTATTACCTTCTTATATATGTTGATTTGCACAAATTAGTTAATTGAACCAAAACGGTGTCAATATCTAAAATATCACTATGCAACATTCTTTAATACAATTACAAGTGCAACCTCGTTGGTTAAGGGTGCAATTTCCGAGAAGGGCTCGCCCGCGGGACTGCACTAAATAACTCAATTTTTAGTTTTTCTTAATGCTTATTGTATTACTTTAATTCAAATTATACGCATGAGGAGGGTATATCATGCCGAAACTGGTAGTGAAGTTGTTAATTAAAGAATTCAGTAAATAAATAAAATTACCATACGAAATTTAATTAAGTAGTACTTATTTTACCACGTTAAACAATTACAAGTAGATATGATCTGTTAAAATTTAATTGGCTACTTTAGAATGATGAGATTTAAATTGTAAACGGTTGTATTATATTAATGAACATAATTATTCTCTACTTAGGAAAAGTTCAATTTCTCCTAATACGGCCCATTACCTCATTTGCAAAATTTCTGGGTACCTGCCGCAGCAGGTAGTGGATAATCCTCAGTACACATCATTACTCAAATCGTTATATCTATGGACAGACTATATATTTCAATTTAGTAGAAAAACGTTTTTTCACCGTTAATAATACTAATTTTGTATATTGTTAATTTATCGGATAACTGACAATGATTTTGTAATGATATAATGAAGATACTATAGATAATGTAATAGTTGGAAGTACTTGACGAAAAGTATATTTTTTTTGAAAATTAGTAGCAATTTATACAATAACTAACTAATAATGATAACCTTTATCTCAAAAGTTGATAATTATGTCTTTATTCGACACGTCAACGCAAAAGAAAAAAATATTTTGAATAAGAAAACATTAAAAAAGGATTGTTAATTAGCGTTTATTTTATTTAATAATAATAATAATAATAATAATAATATATTATTTACCTATTGATATACAAATAAGTACTATATGTGCCACAAAAGTATATCAAAAAGTAGTACATAAGACTGGCTCTGTTCTGCTATTAATTTACCCCTATACAAAAACGAGCGAAATGTAGAAAACATGTCTACACCGAGAAATCGATTTGTTAAAGCAACAAAATATATGTTATCACAGGTATTTATTTAAAGCAAATAATAACTTGTTTAATCTAACATATTCGGTTATTTGGCCCTACAAAGTTGGTTGAATCAAACAAAGTTCTACATCATTCAACTAATTATAACTGTTTTAAATCAAAAAAAGTATACCGTTTCCAATTAAGCAATTAATTCTTAACGCCGAATTAGTATTAATTTTATATTCAAGTCAGAAAAATCATTTCAAAGTGGTGAGATTTATGGCAAACTTAACAACAAATCAAAAAAGATTTAAATACGTATATGAATGTGTACAGATGATGAACATAGATTTTTAACGTCTACAACATTTATGCGTATAAATATGTGCATATTTACATGTACGCCGATCAAATACCAAACTTCGCTTTATCTTCTGCTTCGCAAATCGAAATTGTTTGAGCTAACAAAGCCGGATACGTAAGCGACACCTGCATTAGATGTGTGGTTATTGACGAATTATTTATTCAGTGTGGTTCCATCATTATATGATATCAAATTTAATTTGCTTATACAGAAAACTATTTATTCTGTACACTCAGTATAGTAGCAGATAAAATAATAGTAGCTACTCAATTTATCACCGAATACTTATACTGCGTAGGTTTCCTGGTCTCCAAACAGCCAATCAGAAATTAGATATTATTTCTATTAGCTTTTCTCTTTGAGATTATCGTACCCATGGCAATAAGTGCACTAAAACAATAAATATTGTTCAATTCGAGAATGTCAGGACTGTTCAAAAAAAAATAGACTAAGCAACATTTGCAGTTAATTTAATGCAATTATAATTTAAAATTAAGCTTTCTCAAACTTGTCGAAATCTTTTTCTATGGAAATTATAACTCAAATCAAGCTCCAGAAGTACGATACAAGACGCTTCGACAATCTACTGTCTTTTTCAATTGTTACTTAAGTCGTAATATTTAACTATACAGTAAACTATGATTTTTTTTTTTGGTTTTACTGATAGTTTTGTCAAATGAATAAATTTATAATCAGGTAACACATTGCAAAACATTTTAAAATGGTAAAAAGACACGAAAATATAATAACATATGAAACAAGCAGTCTAAAAAATGAAAATGGAAAATGCATTGAATATGAGTTTATGAGTACTGAAATTGCCGGAAAGATGGCAGTTCTCCTGTTTCACTGCAGTAACAATGTTATTTAGCACAACTTGAACACATAGCAAACACGACAATAAAATATTTATCTATTTACCAAGTCATCTTATAGGAACTGTGATCATCAAAAAGGTGACTCGCATAGCACAATGATGCGACTGCGAATCAACCTCAATGTGGAAAGCAAGCGGCAGATGCCACAGTATAAGGACTACAAGAGTTCTTTATAAAAGATATCCTTTATAAAGGTTCTGTTATCATACTTAGTTTTTTCATCCGATATTTTATAAAAGATAATTGACATAACCCACAAAATTGGAAGAATTTCATATTTATGCTTTTGACCTTATTTCTTCCGATCTTTTCCTCTACGGTGCAATTTCTTATATATAATATAGCTTAGCAAAGACAAAATTGTAAACTTTATTAACACAATCTTGCAACATACTCTTCTCCGCTTGCTTTTAAAATATTTCTTACAATAATTATAACAAATGACTACGAACTGGTATTTTCGCATTAATTTGTTCAAGAATCGCTTAAATTTAATAATAAAAGGGCTCCATAATTCCATATACACCGAAAGCGTTGTTAAATTACTTAACAGAATCCATTTACCCCGATATTAACTGATTTCTAGTTGATTAATGGCGCTGTGACGATAACGATACAATTTTAATAAACACCTTGATCAACACTAACGCTGATATTTTATAAAACGTTTTAAACAGTTTAATTTAGAAGGTTTTGATTGTTTAATATCTTTAATAAAAGAAGTTTTAGTAAAAGTTTTATGAAAGATCTTTGTCAAAGAACTTTTGACGGAAAAAATACTTTAAAAAAGCACTACATATGTATACGTATTATGTGTCTATCATAACGAGTTGCTTCCCGTGGAATAGTTGAATTTTAATATATTCGAAATTACTCTTTGAAAAGGTAAAGGATTTTAAATTTATAGTAATGCAATAGTTAATAGTTTTTTTAAATAGTTCAAATAAGGATCGCACTTTTCTGTGTTACTAACTTTCATTTATATCGTAAAACATTTTTTGTGTTTCAAAATTTCTCCTCCTTATATTCCGTGCTACCCTATAATAAAATATTTTATTAATGAGTGGGTATAAAGTAATTACCTAAGAAATTGATATCCCACTATCTGGTTTTATTCAAAAAATTGTGCTAAATTTTTTACCAGCTTGATGCTCGGTTTACGGAACAGGCTATAAAATGAATAAAATTCGCTTTACTTAAAATGGCTAGTACTTCATCAAGAAAATGTAACTTGATTACATTAATAAATTTTAAATGGTGTGTCAATACAGAAATTAAAAATACAACACGAATGCATAGGTACTAGAACATAATAAACTTTAAATGGAAGTACTATAAAAAATTCTGGAATAATTAATATCCTAGGATGATAGTATTTTAAATGCAAACAGAGAGTTGACAAAAGGTGTAAACACTTTGCTATATTTTTTCTGTCAGAGTAAGAAGGTTTATTTGATTTTCGTTACACAACCAAGAAATGTCGCTAACTATTTATTTATCCAGTTCAGCTATAAATTAAAGTCATTCTTTCAGGAAATAATATCTCATACCTAAATAACCTTGATTTAAAGAAAATATGAAAACTATTCCGCAATAATATGATCTACATCTTTACAATATAACCACGTTAAGAGAATTCGAGCACTTGAAAGTTTAAATACTTTTTTTTTTGTTTAATTTTTGTTATCACACTGTAATTCTTTCTGAATTGAATTGTTAATCTTCGCATTTTTTAAACAGTAGTAAATTATTTTTTAAATTCATTTAACCAATTAATTAATTAACTTTTGCAAATTAATTACAATGAGCAATTAGGAAAGTATGGTTATTTGATGGTTGAAACACGGAAAATGTCCATATGATTTATTTGCTTTTTAGGTTGCTTCTAAGGAAACAATTTCTAATTTTGAAAACCTCTCATGTGATACCCTTTATTTAATTCATTAAAATAAAGTACAACAGGAATCGTTTGCAAATATTTATTAGTTGCTGAGAAAAAAAAAACCACAACGATGATTTTAGAGATCAATGGTATAGGAAATAATTTAGCTCTTTTTTATCTTTTTAATGATCTGGAAAATACTCCTAAGCAAAATGGTACCAATTTGAAGGAGGTTGAAGGAGTACTGCCTAAGTTATCAAGGAAGAAAGAAGAGCTACCAAAAAGACGTGTAGAAAGTGTTCAAAACATCTTAAGGATATCTTTGATCCAAAAAAAAAAAAACTTTAGATCAAATATATATTTTTCCTTTAAAATAAAAAATTGCAAACAACTATTTTTTTCACAACATCACAGTTTTCGCTACGAAAAGATCGTTTACGTGTATTACTGACGATAAAAAAATCACTGCATATGAAAACTTCCATTCACTTCTTGTTGTCACTAAAAGGACAATTTTATTTTCAAAACTGCAAAAGTTTATGTGCGTGCGACGGAACTAATGCTTTCAGACAAAGGAATATATTTAAAAACTGGTATTTCGTTGGTTTAAATAGTACTATTTCCTATATGAGTGAATATATAAATTATGATAAATGATCTGGTGACAGATAACGTTGGAAATGCTTTAGTAACTACACTCGCAGAAATGAAAAAGGTGAGCTGACCATTTATCGAATAATTGAATGCCCTTTTTCTGGTTCAAATTATACTTGAAATGCTATTTTTATCTGGGCCTTTTGATATTGTTTGCATTTTTTTACCATTTACCTCAACGTTTGATATTTTAACACTACAGTAAGTATTGACAATAATTCTTTCTTAGTTATTTGGAGCTGCATTTTATGTTGCATTTTTTTTAATTAAAGGATATACCGATTACTGTAAATGAAATACAGCTTGCTAAAAATATATTTTTTCAATGTATCCTTATAGCTTTTGCAAAATAAGTATTGGGAATTCAGAAATTTTAGGCAAAATTTTCACCGCAAATTCATTTTTGTTTAGTATACTAAAACTATAAAATGTATTAAACTTCTCGTTGTCATTAATTAAAGATCTGTGCAGTGTATACATGACAAGCTTATGTTTAAAATTAGGTTATAAGTACATAATTATAGTATGATCAACTGGTACGCTCAAAATAAAAACAACGCTTTGTTACAATACAGTTTCATCAGAGATAATAAAAAAAATGAATAGTGTAAAAGATCATAAGTCAAAGTAATTTACAATACAAAATAGGGCCTTAAATCTCTTCAAATATGATCTTATAAGTAAGCACACAACACTGGATATAGTTGCAAATACTTGGGATTTGTTAAAACTTTATCAAATACCGAAGCTATCCAAACAACAGGCGAATGGGACTATACAAATACCCCTAAGCCCGTATTTATCACAAGCAACACACACTAATAGTTTGAGCACCTTACCTTTCTTTGGGCCGCAGTTCTCGACGAGAGAAGATTTCGCTTCACGAAGCAACAGATATCCCCTGAACACACACAGAATAATCACTCGCAATGATATTTTTTTGTTCTTTAATTCGGTACGAAAAACTAAACCAAAACAAACATGAAATCCCCGACGCCGCGTATATACGAAAGGACCACGAAAATTGCGTCCGACCGCTCAGCTGAGAAAATCCAACATCATCCACTGTGTCATCGAACACCTCCGTGGCAGTCCTCGCAGTTAATATCTAACAAATCACTGCCAGGGCAAATACACCAGCATCAAGCGGTTTTACACCGAATCCTATGAAAGTATTAAAAAGTCTTAAGCGCTTAGCGAGCCCGCTGGCACACGGATATCGGGTTAGGACTTGATACTGCAAAGTCCCTCTAATCTGGGCCACTTCCCAGCACGGTTTAACCATAAGTCGCCCACTCTATATATCATCATTGCAGTAGAGGAATCGGACTGCAGAATTCTATTTGACTCCCACGAAACATCGTCCGCGATCGTCTTTTTCCGCCTATATCCACCTCAGTCGCGCCAACGTATTCGCCTCGCTGCCCATTTCGCTCGGGCGATATTTGAAAATGAAAACTTGAACGAATGGTCACGCCTCCGACGGTAATTTAAAGAGCATGCGTGAATACGATCTATCCGTTAGTTATCGCTTCGTCTCTGTCACATCTACATCGGCCGGTATAACGACGTCTTTCCGTCGGGTACATCTGCGGGAATAATTGGGAGGAGCCAGCGTACAAAAGGCGCTAAGTCATGGTATCAGTGAGTGGCTACTACAGTTATACAGAGTGCAGCCTTTCAAAGTATCTGTTGATATTATTTTATTGCTGTATTGATTTAGGATTGCTTTTTATCGGCGTAAGTTGGGTGTTTGAGAGTATAAGTTTTTCTCCTTGTCACTTATAAGTATATACGAAGTGAATTATTTATGACTTCTTAATTTTGTTATGGTGTGTACTTTTACACGCTGTATATGCACACAGTACTTTAGTGGCGCTAAACTTCTTACCCTGTTATTTATTATAGTTACTTGTACATCTTCTTTTGCGGTTCCATGAATGCTTTTAACTGATTAACACATACAAATTTAAGATCGGAACAGCGAATTTCAAATTATGAAGAGCATAGAAATTGAATTCGTGCATCTAATATCTATATCAATTGCATGGAAAATGTCGCTAATAAGAGTTGTTTGGTAATTTATATCTTGTTAATTGATACAAAGACAGTTATCTTACCTTCAACGTTTTGATTATATTTATATTTTACGTTATAGGGTTATATCTTCTATGCAGCCACGAGTTTTTTAACATCATTTATCTATGAAGTTTAGGTGGAAAATCGATTTTACAACATCATGCGTATAGAATCGTAAAAACTAACTAAATCATAATAAATCACTAAAAAAAGGGAACAAGCCTTGATTTTTCTGCCCGATATTTTAAGAAATACTCAGATTTACACAAACAAAAACTTACGGAAAAAGAAAACTTGTAACAACAAATAAGCAGTTTAACGTAGCGTTGCAATAAAGATAAAGAAAACAAAATAGATAACAAAATAAGAAACAAAATAAAAAGTCAAAACAACACATTGAAAATACCAACCCTTGGTTGAAGTCCTATCTCAAATTTATACTCGAAATATGTGGCAGTTCTGTTGAAATTCTGGCTTTCAGGCCTTCTGCAATTGGTTTTTAATTTTCTTGATAATTGGTTTATTTTGCTTGTAGATTAGTTTTAAATATTGTAGTAATAGATATCTTTATTAGAGTTTTTCGGCTTGATTTATTTCAAATATTACAATTAAACCACTTTAAACGTTTCGACTAATCTTTCTGGTCTTCTTCAGTAATGCTTTTTGAATGATCTTTCTGTCCTGTGAGGAATTTGTCAAATTTTTAAATTTCATATTTAATGAATGCAGTCAAACACAAACATGTTAAAATATCGATCTAAAAACATCGATATTTTAATATCTTTGTGTTTGTCTGATTCATTAAATATAAAATTTTAAAATTTGACAAATTCCTTAAATAGCGAATATTATGATCGTAAAACAGAAATTAAGATCATTCAAACAGCATTACTGAAGAAGACCAGAGATATGAGTCAAAACGTTTGAAAAGTTTAAATTGTAATATTTGAAATAAATAAAACCGAAAAAAACTCCAATAAAAATATCTGTTACTACATTGGTCTTTAATAAGCTGCGAGTAAATTGTCTACCTTTTTGTCACGCCTGTTAGCGTGGTTATGTAGCATGTATGTATAGTGAACCCAAAATGAGATACATATGTCGTCATATCCGTTTTGAGCGCTGGAATCATCGGAAGAGTCTATTGTACTAGCTTTAGGGGTGTTCCTGTCACTTTGACAGAAGTTTTTAATGTAATTTCTATCGTAAAAAATCACTCCCACCACTAATGACTTTAGTTTCCCTATTCTACGTTGACATTACGATGACGACATATTCACTTCTCATTTTGGGTTCACTCTACCCATGTTTCAAAAGTCAGTGCTTCAAATATTAATATTTACGAGATATAATAGTATATTCATGACTGTTTGCTATCTATTCATATTCCATCAAATTTCGAAAATGTATTTGGGAATACTTTTTCCTATGATAATATGAATATTCAAAAACTCTCTTTCAAAGCACAAAATTTTTATTTCAAATTCACGATAACGTACTAGGAATAAGGCTGGTAGATATTTTTAGTACCTTATCGTGAATTTGAAATAAAACTTTTTATTTTGAAAGTGAGTTTTTGAATATTTATATTGTAAAAACATTGCAACAGGGATAAAATTTGTGATTGCTTATAAAAAAATATTCCTAAATATATTTTCCAAATTTGATGGAATATGAAAGAAACTGAATGAAAAGAGATCTTCTTATAGTTAGTTTAAATAAGAAATATTGTTAAACATTTAAAAAACAAATATTATACAGAGGTTAATACAAAATTTACGATTTTTTTTCTTTTTTAAAGTCGCAGTGACTTTATTATTTGGGTGCATTTTTTAATTCTAAAGAACTAATTTTAATAATATTTTCCTGTATTCTTCGAAATGGGGGTACTTCACTCTTACAAGATTTTTATATTTCTTGGTCTGCCCTGTAAGCTAATTGACTTCAAGACAATCTAAGTGTGTCCAGTCTAGATGTCAAACATGCACCAAATTCTCAATTGTTGCACACTTAGAGGATAACACTGTATATTGACTCTTAGATAGTTTAAATTTGTAATTGAATCTCTGTACACAGGGTGTATAAATGTAAATAATACGTATGAAATATTTAATCTGCACGAGGTTGGAAAATACTTCATTATATTGGATGAAAACTGTTTCTCTTGGGTTGAAAATAATCACTTCCGCATCTCTTGGGTGAAAAGCAACGTTTCTATCAATAATTAAAAACATCAAATGTCAGTTCAACTATCTACACTGTGGTTGAAGCATTTAATTATTAGATAGTAATTTTAATTCGACAACTAATCACTAAAAACGAGTATTAAATTGTTGCAGGTACATTATTTTATTAAAAAAAGAAACGCCTTTTATTCATGATTTTTGACAAATAGGTATGTATTGACAACTAATTGTATTTTACACTAGGGTTAGAACTAGGTTGGCCACGGATGTAGTACCTATCTTGTCAATATACACATGATCCTTTTTGCGAAAAAATAATAATCAAGAGACGCGTGACGTCAGCGCTACAGTATACATGTCAAAAAAATTACGTCAGCGCAACTAATTTCTCAAAATTGAAATTTTGCAAAACATTAATTTAAACCATAACATTCACGAAACAAACAGACTCGTTTTTAATTATTTTACAGCTGTATGGAACGTAAATTATATGTAACATATATATTCATACTGCGAAATTGGAAAATAAATGTGTTCAAAAGAAGTACCAAAATAATTTAACGTTCAAAATCGCTTTCGTCGCTGTTGCCGGAATATTCTTCGCTATCATCTCCGTCTGAGTCGTCCGACATTCCTTCATTTACATCCTGTTCTTCGACATTGTCAGTTGCAGTAAATTCAACTTCTGTGCATAAATCAAAAATTCGCGTTTAGCATTATGTTATGTTCGTATGTGAAGTATTGAAACACATTTGAGAGTCAACCGGCATAAATTACCTGTAGTTATATCCGGGTAGTGATTGTAAATTTACCGATTTTTTCATTTACCTGTAATTCACTAAATGAAAATGAAAATCCCAGTTTACCGGTAAATTACCAGTAATTTTGTTTTTCATGTGTGACATTAATGGGGATTCCCCCAGAAAGTAGGGTTACAAGTTAGGCTACAATAATACATATTTTGCACAATCTTAAGGCATAATATTAACATTTTATAATAGATATTTGTATTTAATTATTTTAAACAGTTGTTAGAAGTAAAAAAAAATATTTAAGGTTCAAATTTTAATGTTATTTTACAACAATGTTGTATTAATGTCCTCTCATAATGTGGTGTATTCAAAATTGCTATTAATTTAAATACGCGAAATGTTGTTCTTATATATTATTATTTTTAAATATTAAAAAATGAGACATTTACTTACTCTTTAAGAAAAACGATTTTAAACTTTTAAAAATCTTAAGAAACTCCAGAGTACAAATCACATATGCTAATTCAACTTTTTTCAAGAGATAAATAAAATCCACACAAAAAAAAACCATAGAATGAGAGAATTGAAATAGTACTTGTTGGCAAAGGCAGATAGGAAGAGTGGAGTGTTTTGCTTCCTACCGTTCTAGCAACAAATGAACATTAATCCCGCTTTTCTTTGCGTTGCTTTTCGTCATCCATCTCGTTTGAGACTTATTTTCTTTTAATTTCTACACGACTTTTTTTTAATTTTTTTGCTGTTTTTGTTGAGAATTTTTTGATTCCTTTTCTTTCTGACTAACTCGGTGGAATGGAGGTTATACGTTTCTAATCAAAAAAAATTGTCACTTTCTTTTTTATATTCTCTATTCTAGGGCATTACAGCGGGTCTCAATCTCAAGCAAGTTTAAATTAAAATTAAACAAAAAACATCTCCCATAAAATTAATAATTGGGTATATTATTACTTACACTTAAGTACCTGTTTTTTTTTTATTTTCAGTATCCCTTTAGATCTTTAAATATCTGTGTATAAACACAATATTCCGTACATAAAAATTTCTGGTATGGATTTTTCATTTACCGAATTACCGGTAAATTTTTGTAATTTACCGGTAAGTTTACCGAACGTTTTTTGGTCAATTCAGTAAAAACTACTGTTAACGTTAAAGTTAAAGTAAACCGGTATACGATCCTTACATCCGGGTGAATTAAAACATGGCAGATGAATCTGGATAGCTGATTTTCTTCGCACCAATCGGGGTCATATCGGCCATCGCTTTCTTGCCAACCATTCTGCACTGGAATCTTAATAGGTACTTTTTCATCTGCATGACTCCATATATTTGATATAAGTATATGCAGCGCGTTGTATTTGCTGTTTCAATTCGGTCTTGCATGGCGGTTTTGCTATATCTGTACTTTTTACGGTGCGCTCTGCGTAATGAAAATGAAGAAATGTTGGACGACCCAGATGAAGATGGTAGCGAAGAATATTCCGGCGACGACAGCAATTTTAAACGTTAAATGATTTTGCTACTTCTTTGGACACTTTTGCATTTATTTCCAATTTTGCAGTATGCATATATATGTGGAGTAATTTACATTCTGAAGCAAAGCTGTAAAATAATGAAAAACGAGTCTGTTTGTTTCATGAATTTTATGGTTTAAATTAATTTTGAGAAATTAATTGCGCTGACGTTATTTGTTTGACTTGTATACTGTAGCGCTCTTTATTTTGCTGTCTGACTGTTGGATTCGTGTCCTACACTGTTGAAAATATTATCGGTGTTGGCG
Organism: Protaetia brevitarsis; assembly: GCA_004143645.1. Lineage (NCBI taxonomy): Eukaryota > Metazoa > Arthropoda > Insecta > Coleoptera > Scarabaeidae > Protaetia > Protaetia brevitarsis. Next base: position 51,005 of record RXPK01004397.1, read on the forward strand.
TTAATTTTGCGCTAGTCAAATATTTTAGTGTTGATTTTTACAAACTTTGCCAGACGAGTTGACTACGTGTGTTTAATAGAACAGAAATTACTATAATTTCGTGTGAATTTTTGTTCAGATACGAGGATTTACTATTTTTCTAGACATTCAGAAGCGTTAACCAATCAAAATTTTTCCCTCGGATAGAAATGTAGAAACCCCACCTAATTTAATACGGTATTGCATTATACGCATCACGTGCATTGCACGTGTATCTGTTTTCGGGTTTGTTTCTGCGTATTAACATATCCAAACCAACCATCAAACGTGTACCTACCTGCAAAGTGTAACCTTGTGTTATTAAACGTTAATTCCAGTGTGCACAAAAAACAACTATTCTTCTTCTCTTCAACTATTGGAAACATCTACTTACGTAATTAGTTCAAATTTGACTCAAATAGCATAAACATTTACTTAATTTTATAATCATTCTCAAAAAATCATTTTAAAATTGGCACGTTTAGTTGAAACCAAAACTTTTGAATGAGTGGTTCTGCATATTTATAATTGACAAAACGTCTTAAAGAGAGAATATTATAGCACTAAGAAATAAGAGTTGCATATTAAAAAGACGTCGTGTTTAGAAAAAGGTGTTAAATCACCCAATAGACCGCATTCATTTAATTAAACAGCTAGTAAATTTGACTAGAAATATTTTATAATTCCACGTGTCAGTTGGACAGATTAACCCCTTAGCAATACTTGACTATCTTTGCTCGTCAAATTTAAACTCGTATAGTTCTCGACAAAATAACACGAAAAGAGTGTGGACCTCTCCTGACTATCAAATTAGTCAAGAAAGTGTTAAAATTTTCAACAGTGTATATTACATTCACTAATCATTTACAAATGTTGAGTTTGAGAAAACAGTTTAGAGATGTTAGCGCCAGGTGCCCCGGCCGCTGAAGTGCTGACTCTACGGTGGCACACTATCACTAAAGCACAACTCGATTTGAGAATATCAGCCTTCCGAAAACTCGTGCGCATTTTTGACGCTAGCTCTTGGACATATTACAAACTATATTGAAATTGATTGTTACTTATATGTTTTGTAAAAGTTTTGTCAAAGTGACGGATCTAATTTAAGCTTTAATTATCGTCGATTTTATGTAAAATAAAGTTAAGAGTGGATATGAGTTAAAAAAGAATCGAGTTTAGAAGGACGGATGACGAAATTCAGAGTATCAGATGAAAGAAATACAAAAAATCATAAAAATTTCGCACTCAAGGCTAAAGAAAGAACACCATCAGGCAATTTAGTATTTTTGGTTTATATACATCATACGATATATGTAATTTGTATCTAGTTATGAGCCAATAAAGTGATGTACTGTTATATATGAATTTCCAGATTTATTAGCCAGAATTGGTATATGTATATAATATATTGTCTGTGTGTTTCTTATCCGTTGCTCCAAGAATTGGCATTGTGAGTTCGTGGTTGTAGCGGATGAATAATTAAAACAATACTCAAGTTGTGTTGAAGTATATAATGACGTTTCGTTGTGGTGCACCAGAACTTTTTCAAAAATTAGTAATCACAAAACTTAAACTTCACATTCTAGAAAGAATTAATGTAATTAGTTTTAATTAGGTAAAAATAAACATGCTTTCTAAATTTGCTAAAGTTTTATATGTAAGATTTTTCTTTAAATTTATATGACATGTTTTGAATAATGGTAAAATGGCATTTTATCAATCCACCACCTTTAATTTAGAAAAGAACGCCATGCAAGTGTAGGACAAGTAAGTTGTTCTAACAAGTCATTTAAGTATATATTAAAGAAGGTAGGACCTAAGTTAGAGCCTTGTGGAGCTCCGGCAAATTAATAAAATTGCCTGGAGCGATAACCATTATAAAAAAACATAATTACTTTGAGAGATCAAGTATGAGTTAATAAGAGTCAGGAACGATGGAGCCATTCCAAGGTTATTAAGTTTTCGAAGTAAAATTCGATGGTCAATAGTGTCGAAAGCACTAGAAAAGTCCATGTAAATCACATCCACTTGTCCGTGATTATCAATTTTTTCAATAATATATTGCGTCAAAGTTGTCAAGTTGGTGGTTGTAGATCTACCTGATAGAAAACCATGTTGGTATGGAGATATAACGATTTGATATTATGACCTCTTCAAAAACTTTTGCAAAATTCGATAAAATGGAAATCGGTCTGTAATTTTATATATGGGTCGAATTGCCTTTCTTATGGACAGGAGTCAGTCTAGCACGTTTCCAAAAATCCGGAAAAATTCCAGTTTTTATTGCTAGATTGATAATTATTGACAATGGTCCCGCAAGCACAAATCTAGTATCACGTATAAGAAAACTTGGTAATCCATCGTCTCCGGGAGTGTGTTTGTCACAAAATCTGGACATTATTTTTAACAAATCATCCTCAGTAACTAGTGAGATGGAAAAGAGGTTGGAAACGCAGTCATTTAGTTATTAGTAGCTTTAATTTAACAAATAATCCTTAAAAAAGAGTATTAAATTGTTGCCGAGACGTTATTTTATTAAAAAACAAAACACCTTTTATGCACGATTTTTATCATATATTAACAACAATATGCATATCGCACTAGTATTAGAAATACGGTAGTTAATTTCTTGTCAATATCCACATGTTCCTTTTTGCAAAAAATAATGTATAAAAATTTAACTAAAATTTAACAAACTCATGTTACTAATTATCATTAGAACATTCAAATCTATATTCAAATTAAATGCTGCATTTATATTCCAAAGCTATTAACTGCAATTGACATATATAATATATACAGGCTGATTCATTTTTGATTGTCGCCATTGGAAAAGTTGCTAAACTTTGTAGTTATTATTATCCCGAAAAATAGTTTTGGAACAAATTACTTTTAAAAAAAAAAACGAAAAAGTCTGCCTCTAGCACTTTGATTCGCCTTGCATAGAAAAACTAAGAACACACTTTCAAGGCCACTTTTAATATTCTATCTAATGGTATACTTCAAATTTTTATACGACATTTCAGTTCTTTCCGGCAATCATCAACTTTCTTATTCTTTCTGGGCGCCATAATGGATTTTGACACGACTAGAAAGAGTTTTTCCTTTCTCTGTTTTCAACCATGTGTAACATGTTGACAGTTTTTGATACTATGCTTTAATTGACGAAAAATACCAACGAAAAGAAGTAAGATATGTTATGTATTTATAATAAAACATACATATAGTTTATTTTTTCATAAAATTTAAATGTCATATAAGAAATGGAATGAGTTTTCAAATAAACGTAACACAATGAGCTGTTCTTGAACTGTAACACACCTTCACGCGATCAAGGTTAAGATGTACACAAAGAAAAGCAAATAGTGTTATACAGAGACCATAAAGATATGAACTATAACTGTTTATAACAAGCCCGCACGCATATGTGGGTGTAAATGTTTTACCTACCTACCTATTTGCATAATAAGTACGACGCATAAAATATCCCTATCTAAAGTTAGATATAAAGCTTATGTAGTGATCTAAATTAGCGCAATCGATCAAAATACGGAGATATGGTTTTGCTTTGTTAATTATATAATTGGAAGTTGCAGAGATAAGGATTTTCTCGAGGTTATTCCGGAGGGCTTCGTAAATGCAAAAGTGTGGATAGTTTTTCATTGGCACTGAAATCACAGCAAAATTTTAGTATGGGGAACGGCATCCTAAAAATAGGTTTCCTAATGGATCGTTTCACATTAATATTAAAATTATTATTAAGTGGTCGAATTTCAATACCTATTCCTTCCTTGGAACTCTAACCGTGGGAGATGTAATGTTAATAGTTAATCCCAAAAATAAAATACAAAAGCTAGTTAACAGTTAAAAAAGAGATCAGAAAAGCTCTTTTTAGAGCTAACGGAACGAAGGAAAACCAAGGAGAAAATGGAGAGACTAAAGTAAGTAGTAATAGTTTCAAAAATTTTCTAGAGTTGAATGCTTTCTTGTTTTCTCTTCTCCACTATCTGAAGAAGTGAAATAACCTTTCCTACATGTTTTGAAATTATAATTACACTGGAAAAAATGTATTTAACCAGCCCAAAATTTGGTTGGATGTAAACAGCAATAAATTGTATTTATAGAACCCGTAAAATGTTAACCTAAAGCAACACAGTATTGAATGATGATACCTCTTACTGTATTTAATTGTTACATATGAGGTTTAACATTTCATGGTTTGTATGAACCGAATTTATTGTTGTTTGTATACAATGCAATTTTGCGTTGACTTGGCACATTTTCATTCTCAGTGTATACAGCAATGGCGATTCACAATTCAAGTATTGCTCAAGATTTGGTGGATAGTCATCATATGGTATCAGTTTGCTTATATTTATGATTTTTAATCTTCGATTTTTAAAGTCTTTATAATCATCACCCCAAGAAATTATTCCATAACACAGAAAGAAATGGTTGATCATTGGAATAATTTAACACAAAATAACGTATGTTACATTAACATTTTGTTTTAAGTTGACAATTTTGTGTTGATTGATGAGTGAATACTTATTTTTTTTTAAAATAACAAACATTACACTGAGGAAAGCGCAGGGGTTAAATTAATGCAACAGATTTTATCAACTAAATATTTTTGTGCTAATTAAATATATGTATTACAGAAATTGTCGTTAATATTATTTTATTTCACACCATCAATTATAATGCATATTCGACACGAAAATTACTGCAGTCACGGATATAATATATTAATCCGGTTTCATAAGCATCTAATAGGAGCTGTGATCATTAAAACAAGGACTGTGGTGTGTAATGGCACACTCAGAAAAGTAAGTGTTAAATTAACAAAATGGTCTTTGTTTCTCCCTATATAGTGCAGCAAATACATTAAATGTATAATATCTATTACAGAAATTGTTGCATAGATGGCGCTTCTCGTATTTCATTCTACACTGTAAAAAATTACAGTAACTTTGCCATGGAAAATCAGGAATATTACATGTAATAACATTGTGAATTTACCACAATAAATCATGTAAATTTTGTTTTACATGTTTTTTTCTAGGATATTTAACATGCAAAAAGAAATTTCGGTAAAATTTACAGCGTTTTCATGTAAGTTTAAGATGTAACAAAAATTCAAAAGGAAAATACAGGAAAAAACATGTACAATTTTGTATTTACTCTTACTTACAAAATTTACTTAAAAGTGTAAAATTGACATTTTTTGGGGTATTTAGTGCACTTTAAAAGTAATTTTACTAGTGAACTATTAATTTTGCTGTAAAAATATGAGGATCTTTTATATTTATTTGTTTTTACTTGAATTTTCGGGCAAAACTATAGATATCATGGAAAATACGAAATTCATACGCCGCAATGTGATTGGGTTATTGGATTATTTATCTGTGCGCGTAGGTAATTTTATTCGTTTGTCGAACTTATTATTGGCTCAATGATATCATGTACGTCACAAACAATCGTAGGTTTCGCGTAAGCCTGTTCATTCTTGATCCCTGGTTGAGCGATTTAGTATGACCTATTAGGTGCTATAAAAGAATTAAGTAAGTTGCTTGCTCTCTTTATAAAAATACATATGAACATTACTTCAGTGTTCGGTAAATATAGAGTTTATATAAATATTACATACGAATTTTACAGTACAATCTTTGAAAAACACATCAGCATGTGAAATTTACTAGATGGTAGAAATTTTACCTTATGAAGCAAATTTACCTGTAAAATTGTAGGCAACTTTGTTACCAACGATTTTACATGTAATTTTACTGCAACTTTTTTTACAGTGTAGTAACAAGTAACAGAACATATTTAGCACTAGTAGGGACTGACAATTACGTTTATAACATATTAATCTGGTATATTTACCAGAAAAACATCTAATATAAGCCGTGTTCATTGAAAAGGCGTTTGTCTTAATCACGTACTACGACGGCGGAGTAGTGATCCTTGCGATCAACTTCCCAATACGTAGGACAAACTCGATGTGTTTTGCAATAACACCCGCATGTTCCCCATATTATTCTGGCCATCAGCACTTCCACTTTTCCCAACGTTTGGAAGAGAGTTAAAATCCTGCCTATCCATAAAAAAGGTGACCTATCAGCTATAAAAAATTACACTGTTGAAAATGTTAACACTTTTTTGACTAATTTAATAGTCAGGAGAGGTCCACACTCTTTTTCGTGTTATTTTGTCGAGAACTATAGAAGTTTAAATTTGACGAGCAAAGATAGTCAAGTATTGTCTATTGCTAAGGGGTTATTTTATCCAACTGACACGTGGAATTATAAAATAAATACTTCTAGTCACATTTTATTTGATCTAGGCTAGACAAATTTACTAGCTGTTTAACTAAATGAATGCGATCTATTGGGTGTTTGAACACCATTTTCTAAACACAACGTCTTTTTAATAAGCAACTTCTATTTCTTAGTGCTATAATATTCTCTCTTTAAAAGACGTTTTCTCAATTATAAATATGCAAAACCACTCATTCACAAGTTTTGGTTTCAACTAAACGTACCAATTTTAAAATGATTTTTTGAGAACCATTATAAAATTAAGTGAATGTTTATGGTATTTGATTCAAGTCTAAACTAATTGCGTAAATAGATGTTCCCAATACATCTTTAAGATGTTGAATTTTTTTATGCCCACTGGAATTAACGTTTAATAACACGAGGTTACACTTCGCATGTCAGTCACATTTGGTGGTTTGTTTGGATATGTTAATACGGAGAATCAAACACGAAAACAGATACACGTGCAATGCAGGTGGTGCGTATAATGCAATACTGTATTAGAATAGGTGGGGTTTCTATATTTCTATCCGAGGGAAAAATTCTGATTGGTTGACGCTTCTGAATGTCTAGAAAAATTGTCAATCCTCATATCTGAACAAAGAATTCACACGAAATTCTAGTCATTTCTGTTCTATTAAATACGCGTAGTCAACTCGTCTGGCAAAGTTTGGAAAAATCAACACTAAAAAATTTGACTAGCGCAAAATTAACGCCAACACCGTAATATTTTCAACAGTGTACAGGCTCATATCTCTTCTATCTAATTTTGCCAAAGTATTTGAGAACATCATGTATTCGTGTATTTTTAATAATATTAAACCCTTTTTATGTGCGCATCAACATGGCTTTATACGAGGTAGATCAACGGTTTAGCAATTATTTCCCAGTATATAAGTCAACGTCTGGATAATGAAGAACAGGTAGATGTAGTACATGGCATTCTTATAACAAAGCTGAGTCCATTTGGATTAAGTCCATCTTTTATTACATTGCTAAAATCTTACCTCCTCGTTAGATCTAATTATGTCTTTTATAATGGGTTTTTGTCAAATTTGTTTCTGGTGTTCCGCAGGGGTCAAATTTAGGTCTTTTATTATTCATAATATATATTGATGATCTCCTAAAGTCACTCTCCTGTCCTGTACTGGCATACGCCGATGACTTAAAGATTTATTTAACCGTTACCAGTCCTTTTGATTCAGCCCAGCTTCAACTTAATATTGGCACAATTGTCCAATGGTGCTTGAACAATAATTTAAATTTAAATGTTAGTAAATGTCATGTTGTTAACTACTGCAGAAAAACTAAGCCTTTTGTAACCACCTATTATATACAAAATCAACCTATATCCAAATCTGAAACCATCAAGGATCTTGGTGTTCATTTTGATAGTCATCTCACTTGTAACCCCCATATTAATCACCTCATATCCACAACTTCCAAGAAACTAGGTTTTATTATGCGCGTATCCAAAATATTTCACTAATGTAGATATCTTAAAATTATTGTATTACGCCTTTATTATTACTTCCCTTGAATATTCTTCTGTTGTGTAGCCGCCTTATTATATTTGTCATATATTATATCAATTATCCTTGGAGCGCTTACGTCGCTTTTTGAAATTTCTATCATTTAGGATAGACTCTCTTTATCCACCCCGAGAAATTGATTACTAATATTTCCTAGACCGTCATAATGTACCATCTCTATCCACTCACAGAGAGCTTCACAGTAGTAGGTTTATGTGGAAGTTAATTAATGGTGTGATCGAATGCCTTCAACTTCTTGGTGGTGTAAATTTTCATGTGCCTCACTGCTCAGCTCGTTTTTACAACTACGTTCTCCGTTTCTGTTCCGAAAACCAGTTTACTTCGGCAATCACCACTCTACACGATGTGTAAAAACGCAGATAACTGTTATCTTGACATTTTTTTCCAGCCCATTTAATTATTTTTTTATGTTTACTTTATAATTAGATGTATTGAATTTTGTTTTTACTTTGTTATTTTTGTATACGTATATTCAAATTGTTTTGTAAATTTATATGTATGCATACATGAAAATACTTTATAATTTTGTCCTGTAATTGATCTGTACTGTTGGACAATAAAAAACCTATTATTATTATTAACTCAAATAAGTGCGTTGTTAAAACAATATTAAAGGTTACAGTTCGTTCAATTAATATTAATTGAAATGGATTATTCGAAATTTGATAAGTTGACGCATAATTATATATTTGAATTAACTAATAGGATTTGGTTAATTTAGTTAAAATTTTGGGTATTATAACTAATTTATGTCAACAAAATTGTCATGTGTCTGAAATAAAAATTTAGTTGATACAACCGAATGTTTTTTTTTCGTGTACAGAGGGAGTTGTGTTAACAAAAAAATATTTTTCATGTGGTACGTTTCAAAAGGTTCACCCCTTGTTAGGGTTACCATAACAATATAAATTTGTTATACTAACAATAAATACCTAACAATCTTTTTTTCGGCTTTTTTTGTTAGCTCAATGCCGGTACTTTTCTGAGTGCAGTGATGTGTATAACTTTTTTGAGTATATGATAGAGGATATATAATAGAATACATAATCGATATACAGAGTGTTAGGTAAACATGCGGCAAAAATTCAAGGAGTTATTCCTTTGCTTATTCTAACAATATTTTGTCCTATGATGATTTTTGAAAAACCTCTTTGTTTCGAAGATACAGGGCGAACAAAATTTGCGAAAACCATATTCGATATTCGTTGAAATTATTAATATAAATAAAAGTATGGTGTACGCCAATGAATTTATCAAGTACAAAAAATTATTTACAATTCGTTATTTTTTTCGATCTCGATCACATGAAACGGTTGTTTTATCTAGTAGTGGATTTCATTTGAATACGTCTCATCGGTCGCATTTGTTTAAATTGAGTGACGTTTGGCTGTTTGACGTGTCTTTAATAGTTAATGAAATCCTCTATCATGATGTATACGAACGCCAAGATGACTGACATGCGTTTCATGTATGGACTTGCTGATGGCAACTCATTAGAAGCTAGACGATTGTACATTGAACGATTTGCTGCCAGTAATGTCCCCGACCGAAAATTCTTCGAAAACATTCATCGACGTCTTCGTGAAACAGACTCAATGAAACGAAGTGGAGGGCCAGAAAGATCAATGACTGCAAGAACGGTAAAATTGGAACAGAATGTGCTGGAGATGATAGAGGAAGATAGTAGGTAGTTCTACGCGAAAAATTGCAAATACTTTGAATGTAAGTCATTGAACAGTTTGGAAAATTCTTAAGGACAATTTATTGTATCCATACCACATTCAACGCGTTCAGGCTGATTTTCCTCCACGTATTGCATTATGTCAATGGATATTGCAAACATTAGTTCGTATCCCTCTATTCCTGACACAGATGCTTTTTACCGATGAAGCCAGTTTTTCAAGAAATGCAGTAATGAATTTTCATAATAACCATGTGTGGGCAGATGAAAATCCGCATGAGGTATTTGAAGATCGTTTTCAACATCAGTTCTCGTTGTATGTTTGGGTTGGAATTGTGGGTTACTATCTAATTGGACCGGTATTTCTACCAGGAAGACTTAGTGGCGTAGTTTATTGCAACTTTTTGGAAGCAACGCCGCCTGAGTTTCTGGAGGATGTACCATACGCGACAAGAATTGCAATGTGGTTTTTGCACGATGGATGCACCACCACATTTCAGTTTGGTTGCTCGTAATTTTTTAACAGCAACATACGGAGATCGCTGGATTGGTCGAGGAGGGCCACACGCATGGCCTGCTCGATCCCCAGACTTAAACCCCCTAGATTATTTCTTCTGGGGATCTCTGAAATCAATAGTTTACGCTACTCCAGTGGAGAATTTGGACGATTTGCGAAATCGGATAATTGCTGGGTGTAACTCAATTAGAAACGACCCTGGTGTGTTTAAAAGAGTTCGACAGTCAATGGCGAGAAGATTGAATGCTTGTATCCAGGAAGGAAGGAGGTATGGAGGAAGCAATTTCGAGCATTTATTGTAGATTGAGAAAATGTACATGTACTTTTTGATAGTAAAATGTTGTTACTGTCGCAAATCTTGTTCGCCCTGTATCTTCGAAACAAAAAGGCTTTTCAAAAATCATCATAGGACAAAATATTCCTAGAATAGGCTGAGGAATAACCCCTTGAATTTTTGCCGCATGTTTACTTAACACCCTGTATATTTTACACTTCATATTACGAATATGGGGCGACAGGGTATACATCATGACACCTGAATCATATTCCTTGCCGCACCTAACATTATAATATTACGTATTAACTGAACATTTCTGCGCTAGATTCGACATAATTTTCTATATAACAAATCACAGTTGTTTACTTAACACCTGCCCTTTTCTGAGTGCTACTTACTCATCTTTTAATATTTTTGTAACATAATTTATTGTTCAACAAACATTTCATGATAACCGTATTTTATGGGTTGAATAAAACCATGCAGTTCCGTAAAAGCGTACTGAATCAAGGTATTTTGCGTCGTATGAACACTTCTTTCACCTGTGAAAGGATAACTGTTAAGCAAGCCATAATAAATTTAAATAAAGTTGCAGTAGTTTCCATGATTTTAGCCTAACGTTTAAAAGAATAATAAAATTAAGTATTTTGACTTTTGAATTATGTACTCTGTACGATTGTTCAATTTTGACTCGTAGTCAATCTCCGCAAATGCATGCCCAAGCCAGAATGAGAAAGAAGGAGACGGAGATAAGTATCAACCTCATCAAAACGCAGACTTTCATCTGGCTCAGATTAAGATATCACACTTCAGCGAAGCCAGAGATAAAAGGCGAGATAAGGGCAGATCCAGGGTGGAAGGCTTGAGGTAGACTATTCATGATAATGAGAAGAGTAGGAAAAGGACCTCACGAAGGTCCTCCAATGCCATCGAGGATACCCATTGGAATTCCAGCGAGGTAGCGTTGGGGTTACAGAAGCGGTAATGGAGAAACGTCTTCTAGAACAAGCATCAAATCGACAAAAGATTGATCTGATTCAAAGGCAACCAATGTTGCAAATTGGAACATCGATTTTTTGTACATCACATGTTAGTGTTGTTAGCCGGATCCTGCCATAATTTACTATCCGGATATTCAGATTTAATGTTATCCGGATCCACTATCCGTGGACTAGACTACGGTTAAATCCAAGAACCTACTAAACCAAGGATATTATATATAGTGCTGTGTTTCATAAGAGGAAAGCTACCAATCATATTGAAATGTAATTATTATTTTATGTAGGCACCTGTTTGTAAGTCCAGTATAATTTCGACTAAATCGTATTAGTAGTCATGGAAGTTGAATATAATTTATCGTCTGACAACTGTACGATAGCCTGGTATCCTAGGTATCTATTTTAATTGAATGGGGAATGACTCAATGTGATTCGTATAAAGAAAATGTATGAAAATCCTTGGTTACGTGTTGATAGTTGATGAAAAGTCTTAGAAAAAGCTGTGTCATTTTCTCATCAAATATAAATCAATTAAACCATATTGCGGGGGTACATTTGGTATCGAAGGGGATAAATTCACAAATTTGGTGTTTACTATATCTGGGTACTTGTTCTACATGGGAGTGTGCATGTGTTTGCTGTTCCGAGTCTAATCATACATCCTGACTGTAACGAAGGAGGTGAATATACGAGCGAATCTGGATTGTCACTACAAGGAAATCACATTCGGAGGTAGTCTGGCGTCTGTATGAACCGATAAACGAGGTATCTGATCAAAACATTGTTTAAATTATTATATAAATGAATGTATAACTGCTATAATATTTTGAGGTTATTATTTCGTATGAGATTAAAATTCTGAGCTTTAATAAGTTGGCAAACGTGGTTGGTGGTTTCCTATTCTCTTATGATAGCGCGGGAGATTTTAAAAGTTCATATTTGAATAAAAGAATCTAAATTATACTGGATAATTGATAATACTTGTTTGAATATTCCTAATAGCTATACTCACCCTGGGAGTAAGACTTCTCATGCTATTTATATGTCTTTGATATAAACTTATTCATGAATTATACATGATTTTAATGCACTGTTTTATTAAAGAAAGTTATTTGTTTATTTTCCTTGTGCTCGTAAAAAGCATATAGCCGGCAAATCACAATAATATATATAATTTTATATTGTCTCCTGCCTTTGACTGTGGTGATCATGGTATCTTAAAACATAAACTTGTTCTGTATAGTATACGTGGTGTGATGGCAGATTGGTTTTTATCTTTTTTTTAGATAGATTTCAATATGTAAAAATAGCCTTTAAGGACAATAGTGGTATTATTGGAGATGTTGCATCAATTCATTTACCTATTACAATGGGAGTGGCCCAAGGTTCCATTTTGGGCCCCATTCTTTTTATTTTGTTTATCAACGATATTGTTGATTTTATAAATTGTTCTTTAATTATTTACGCGAATGACAACTCTTCCGTGGTAACTGGTACAAATACAAAAGAAGTATGTAAAAATGCAGAGAAGTTTCTGGACGACACAAACCAATGCTTTAACAACGATAAATTATGCATGAATTTGTCTATAACTAATTATATGCTTTTCCATACCTTAAAGTCTAAAAATAAGACAATAGTAGCGTGCAGTGTTTATTGTCTTGCAATGTAAAAATAACGTTAAATATTTGGGTTTAAATATCCTTCTGCCGGCCTTATTTCATTAAGTATAATATCTTGCCATTGCCTAGTGTGTATACACTAGAAGTTTTATTACATGTCTTTGCCAATAGAAATGGTTTTATCAGGAACGGTGATTTTCATTTATATAATACGAGACAATCAAATAAATACAGGATACCCTTAAACAAGCTTAACATTACGAAGAGATCTCCAACTTCTGTTGGATTATCACTCTTTAATTTAATGCCGTCCGAAATTGCACCGTGTATTTTATTTGATTTGACATGTCCTATACAATTTTTGTGTCCATTGCATAAATATGTATCTATCTATCTGTATCTATTAGCCCGCATATCAGCGCAGTAGGAAGAAATAAAGGATAAAAGATAACGGATTTGGGGTGTCAAATGTGAACTGGTTCATAAGCTGCTTGTCAAAAAAATTGCAACACCTTCAAGGAGCTGAGTTATAAGGGTGAAATTTTAGCAAATTTCAAGCAGTAAATCACAACTACTGGTTTTTAGTAGTAAATCATAATAATTGAAAAACAACAATTAGCAAAAAAAAATTATCAGTAAAATGTCATATTCCCACGATTGTTTATGCACTGTCTAACTCTGCTTAGTTGTTTTATTAAATTTGAGCTTTGTGAATGACTTCGGGGTGTTGCATTTTTTTGGCACGTAGTTTAGTATAACTACCAAAATATCCAGAAATATACAATATTGCTATTAACCAGCTTTGGCTCGCGGACAAATTAATTCAAAAAGAAAGAATATATCAAAGGGTTAATTATATCTGCCAAACACCCTGTATGAAAAACCGGTGGCACCATGGGCTTATTGTATTAAGAATACCACTGACATTTTTATGAATACTGCTGTGGACGAACACATTGTATTCGCGAGAGTTTTTTTTTAAGATGCACAGATGTGCATATTTTTATCCGCATTTGCCTTTATCGATGCGTCGTGGGAGTTCCCAGAGATTCAATTATTTTATTTTGTATAAAAGTTAGTTATTGAGTTAATTGTTTAATTATTTATTTAAATGTTCAGTTGTTTAATTTGTTTTCACTTTTTAAATTGATAGTGTTTGCTCATGTTAGCTCATGTCCTTCTTAAATGTAGTTGTTTTCTATGATCTATGTGCGTTGCAGCGCACGCAGTTGTGGTATTTTATATATAAGCGATTGTTTTACCCTGAGGGGCCAGTTCTTTGTAAGATGCCGTGTAAGTACATGTAATTTTATTTTCATTGTTGCCATTTTGGTGTTTCTTTTATATTTAAAGATTTGTTTCATTAATTCTGATTTATATCATCCATCAAGGAACTCACTCTATAATAATTGGTATTATATTATTGTGTACACAAATTAGATATAGGATCATTTATTATTTCAGTTCTGGAAGGTATATTTTAAGTTTAAAGAGTTAATTTTTCGTTTTCTTTTAAATTTTGCTGATTTGTATTTTATTAATTAAAGTTGGGTGAATAATAATAATAATAATAATAATAACTTTGATAACACTTTTAATTGAAGCTTTGTGCTTGTAATTAAGTTTTTCTATTTTTTGATTTACTTGTATTAGTACTGTAATTTAGTTTGTATTAAGTTTTGAAACCACGCGGATTTTTGTGAAAAAAAGGATTATCTTCCTGAACTGTTTTGTCTTTTGCTTTGTTAAAGGGATTTCCTTTGTCCTTTTGTAAATTAGAGTCTAATGCAGTTTTTGATTTCGGCCAGAGCCCTAAGCTCATGGTTTTTTTTCTCTGCACTTTGTAACTAAATGTTTTTTTTTTTATAATAAAATCATTAATTGCTATTAACGTCATTCTAATTTCTGTTCTTTTATTTTTGATTAAACCTTTTCAATTTTTGGAGTAATTAAAGAAAGTCAGATTTCTTTCATCCACAATTTACTTTTCATGATTAAATTCAAGTTTTAATTGCGAGGGTAACCCTGAGTTTAATTGTTCTTTTGCGCCTTTAATTTTTATCCGCTGAGCTAGTCAATTTAATTTTTCATTTTTGTAAATTCATTTTGCGTGTTCTTTTGTACCTTCTTAAACTGTGCAAGCTTTCACGACTACGTGCCTTTAAAAGAAAGGTTAAAAACGGATTAAACTGTTGAAAAATCAAAAAAAAAAACAAAAGGTTAAAAAATGGAAGAAGAAATTAAACATTGTTAAAAAATAAAAAAAAGATAATAAAAAATGAAAAATTGGTTAACAGAGGTAAAAAGTTTGGAAAGAAAAAAATTCAAAAAAAAGAAAAAGAAATGAAAAATTCATAAATGTTTAGTTTCATTACCCAACAGTTGCTCCAATATACATATATTCAATAGGAAAAAACGCAACCTGAAAAGCTACCTGAGGCGTATTCCAAATTCTCTAAATAGAACTAATCAACTGAATGAAATTTTAGTAACAACAGACGTGTAAAATGTTGCTTCCTGCCTCTGTTTCGCCATTCAGTACTATTCACGACCTTCTTATCATACAAAGTTATGTTAAAATCTAAGCCAAAAACAGTTCTGAATTGCAAGACCTGATACCAAACCCTGTTCCAAATGCAAACGTCTTTCCTTTTTATTAAGATTATTGGCATGACTGTAGTTCTCTACAAATTCTCTGTGTATGCGGAAATGATACAGCAATACTGTGGAGAAATCTTCAGTGTTTGAATTTAGATCCTGACAAGAATTAAGGAAGACAAGAGAAATTGTCGGCCATGATTACAACATACCTTACAGCAGTGCTCCGCAACGCTTTCTCAACCTCGGCACACCCAAGCCGCTCACAGTATTTTTGCGGCACACTATATATGATAAAAAAAAGAAGAGCACGTTAATAAGTTTTCAATTCGACCTTGCATTTTTTTATAAGTTCGTTGAGGTGCTCAAATATGCCAGCCATGTTGCAAGTTTGGCTATCCACTGATGATCTTCGAATAGGTGGTACAGTTCAAGCATGTTTTGATTGAACATGAATTGACTAACCTCATCGCGAAGCTCAAATGATCTTGCTAGAACTTTGCCTTTGGATAGCCAACTCACTTCAGTGTAATACAATAAGGAATGATAATTTGATCCCATTTCTTGGCGAGTGCTTCAAAAATTCACAAATTTAGGGCTCTTGTTTTAATAATATTTATAATGTTGACGCACTCGTTCAAGGTTTACAATAGTTCTGCTGGTAATATCTTGACTATCAGTGCTTCACGATGTATTCAACAATGGATAATTTGTACTGTTGGATTTTCTCTTGTTGCACACGAGACAAATCCCTTTTTATTGCCCATCATTGCTGCAGCGCCGTCCATGCACACACTAACACATTTATTCCACTGAATATCATGACTTTCAAAGGAATCATTTGTTGCTCGCAAAATTTCTTCGCCGGTAGTTCGCTCCGGAAGATCTGTGCAAAATACATAATGTTCTTTTATTGAATCCTCATCAACGAAACGTACAATAATTATTATTTGTGCTCGTTTTCTAATATCTGTTGTTTCGTCGATTTGAAGTGCAAATTTATCAGCTGCTTTCTTTTTTTTATAAGTGTTGCAAAAATATCGCTCGACATATCAGTAATTCGTCTTTTAACTGTATCAGCTGATAGTGGAACTTTACTCACTTCATTCACTTCTTTAAGCTCTAACATTAATCGAATAATTTCCATGCATGCGGGCTTTATAAGCCTTTCCCCAATAGTATGCGGTTTCTTTTCTTTCTGACGAGCAATTAGTTTTGCAACACAGCAACTAGCTTCTAACGCCTTTTTAGAAACTGTGCCCGAAGACCTCATATATTGCTTCTGCTTTAAGTTCTGATTAAAAATTCGCTGAAAATATAGTTTATCCTTATTGGCGCAGCTGGATGTTTTGATTTTAGATGGCGAATTAGTTTGCTTGGGACCATTGATTCGTTAAAAAGTTGTTATCTGCAAATTACACAGTCTGGTTTCGAATTCGTCTCTTTGCCACACCATGAGAAGCCGTATTGAATGTAATCTTCGTGGTATTGCCTTTTCACACACTTCGTTTTTTTTTCGCTCGTGCTGGGTTCATTTGTGAGTGACGTTGGGCGTTCTCTTTTTAAAAACAAAGTTATCGATGTATATATGAGAATACCTGAACTAAATAAAACGAAACAAAAAGCGATATTATATAACGTTTTCTTTGATCTCCAAACTTCGACTGTCTTATTTTGTCCTTTAGAACCCTGTTACATATTAACTTAATTCGAAAAAACATGATGCATGAATAGGTTTTTCCTTTGGAATATATACAGAGTAATTCTCAATATATGCGACAAACTTTAAGAGCCGATTCCTGAGGTTATTTTGATCATAAAATCTCATATTAGTATATGTCCAAAATGGCTTGGTTTTAAAGTTATTGAATGTTTAATAATAAATTATGAACTATGACTAACACGATATAATATCACAGTAGGTTCTTTAAAAACTATTGTGTTGAGAGGGAATTGTTTATTTGTCATTTCTATATTTGTCAATAGTTGTCAGAGTATTCATTCAGTTTATTGCCAGTTTCTGTTTCTAAAATGAATTACACTAATGCTGAGGTGTGTGATATGCATTTCGTTTACGGTCTTGCCAATGCAAATTCGCCTGCTGCTAGACGTCTTTATGAAGAACGATACCCGAACCGTATCATCCCGCCTCATTCAATATTTGCCCGTCTTTGTCGCATATATTGAGAATCACCCTGTATAGGGAAAACAAAAATTTGCACAAATTATAGATATCGCACCGCGGCACACCTAGAGTGGCTTGTTAGCACACCAGTGTGCCGCGGCACACCGGTTGCGGAGCAGTGCCTTACAGAATGGAAACCAAGTAATATGATTCCAAAATACCGAAACTTTACCCACCAAGCGTTATCAATGAGATCTACTTTTCAAGATTTTACATTAGTAAATTATAACAACTGCGTATATCTAACTTTTAAATTTCATTAAAAATTTCACTACTGCCTAACATAACACTACAGCATCCTGTTGCCAAGGAGCTCGAAAATCAGAGATATCTTCTGTTATGGGTTCTGATACGCTGTGTATCTAAATGGCGTGGTACGTACACATATTTTTATGTTCACAAACGCGATAATTTTAGAAACAAGACTATAAATTTTTATTCGTGTAAATATGTTTAATGAAATTGTTAAATATATACCTACAATCTGCTTATATCAAAGAATAGGTACGTACTTACACAGTCTGGATACATATAACCATATTTATTATTTAATTGTTTTGTTAATTAAATATTGTAGCGTATAAACATCTAAACGAATGGTTAATATTATTCTGTGGAAAAATACGGTGAATAATTAGTAGCTAATAAAAGCCCAACAGCGTCCATTAGAGCATAGCAGACATAAAAAATATTGGAGGAGCGAACAATATCTCAGTACTTCATTATGATACAATTTCCCAAATATTTGCCAAGACTTTATCAGTCCCAGAATTTTGTAAATAAATCATGTTGTGTGATATTTGATTGTCCTGTCCATTGTGAATGTGCCACATGGCAGTCTGTAAAAACTGCAACAAGAGAAGTAGTAAAGGTGATAAAAAGCAAATAAGAAAATCGTAAATAAGGCAGTCAAATGTCATTTAAAATATAACTGTATAGTACTTTTAATATGTACTTGTTTTCTACTAATGATTGTATGTGTGTATTGCATATTGTCAAACCGATATAAGTCGCCTAAAAACTATATTAATATTACAATTAAATTTTAAATCTGTTAATGAATGTTAATGAATGTTAAAGGATAATGTTTAAAGTGGCGCTTTGTTGAACAAAACGGTGTAATAAAACTTTATAAAAAAGGCGCAATTTTTGGTAAAATACGAATATAATATGAAATTATAAAAGATCACAGTCATTATATCAACATTAGCGCCGTCCTTCTGAAAAATCGGGTGCCCGTTCAGTGATTATATTGTTCCGCTTTAGCCGAGTACCCAATCCTAGAACCGAATACTGCAGAACTCGAAATCAGATATTGTCCGAACCTGGTAGTACAATGAGAAAAAAATGTTGTAATAAAATTTTTATTAAGAAGAAAAGCAACAAATAACATTAATGTTTGGAATAACAGTATCATATTTTTGGAATAACGATATTTTTATATTAAACGTTTTAACTATTTTTTTATTTTTTATTTATTTTTAAGTAATAATAGTGAATGTACCAGATGGATAGCAAAATTTCTATTGGTGCATTTTGTTTTCCGTGGTTTATTTCATTTTGAGTAAATTACATACACACGAGTTAGTTCTTGCCTAAAAATGGTTAGTGTTAGTGAAGCCATAACACCTGTGCGTATCATATTTGTGTGTTTCCTGATTATTCCTTATTATTTCGGTATGAATATACCCAGTTATTAACAGATTGGGTATTTCAAATACTACTGATATAGAACTATTTGACCTAAGTGTCTATGAATTATTTCAGTATTCAAGTTAATACATTGCTTTTACTGCTACATATAATATTTCATTCCCTATTTATTTACTTTATCTTCGTAATAACTTGTACTGCTTTCCATATATGGTTTTCTCTGGGGTAATATCTTCAGTCAGTAACTCAAACAACCTCTATCTGTCTCGCCTGTTTCACAAATACCCCCACTTCCATACGCCAAAAGTGTCTTTAATATTAATGTATGCTATATTTTTAAATGACGTTGAAAATAACGAGACCTAATGGAAATTGTGATAATTTTATTTTTAAAGTACAATTATTGCTTTCCGTGAAATGACGTGAAACATTGAGGAAATCTTTTGGTGCTCGTCAAAAATTTTTGAATTCACACAAGATACATAAATACCTACCTGGAAAAATTCCTGTGCCCTGTTAAACCTGATGGCATACATATTACTATAAAGTGATTTCGATAAAATTTGTCCTGAGAAAAGCAACAACTTCAATTCTGGGAGACGTTTAAGAAAGAAATTGTGAGAGCCACAGAAAAAAGCTTGTCAAACATTACAATAAGAATTGGTAAGAAACAAAAAAAAATGTGAGATTTTATTAATATTTAATGTTTTAGTAGCAGTTGTCCTTTCTTCTTTACTGAAATCTCTTTATGCCATTCTGATTAGATTTGGTCGAAAGCTATTGAAACCATCTAGAACAGAAATATTAAACAACTATCTTTGTCTATTAGGGTGGTATTTATGTTTTATTTTTAGTTTATAATTATAAAAATAGATTCTCTATATCTACTGAACACCACACAACAAAAATTATTGAAATATTATTACTAAAATGTTAGTCAATTTCAACAATAAAATTTGTTTTTATAATGCTACAGATCTTCATCAAATCATTGAGTGGAAAAGGAAAAATTTTAAAGAAAATTAGGAAATGCTGCAGCCTTTTATAGTATTCTCCAGTGTATAAAAAATGGCTGTACTAGTTTATTTCATAGTTTAAATTTATTCAATTCAAAACTCTTTAAAACGGTTTGTGGTTAAAAACGTTCTAATACAAGAATTTTGTACGTTAATGTAATAATAAAATTGAAGTTTTCTGTCTTCTTAAGTTATAATCATAGAAGTTATGTGAATCATTCGAAGAAGCATGCAACAATGTTTTAAAAATTTCCTTTGGTGGCACTTTCGTGAGCCATAAGTATAGCTTGAGTACTTGATAATCCAAGTAATGCATACAACATACCTAATGTAATCATACAACACGGGATAGTTATTTTTTTTTAATTTTGTACTTGTAAAACTTAATTGTGTTTGTTTTTTTATTTCTAATACCCATTATTTTAAAATATATCTAGTTGTTAAATATGCACACTAAAAAAATTAGGTTCTAATTTTCCTTAGTAAAAATCACTTTTTTTTGATTATTTTTTCGCACTCAATTGAGGTAAATCTACAGCAACTTAAGGAAGATGTCGAAATGTTAGAAATTTCCCCATAATACAAGTATTTTACGTGAATATTATAAGAAAATTTCTGTTTCTTAGAAAGAAATCACTAACATTGTAATATTACCAAGAAAAATATTAATATCCTTAAGGAAAATTTAAAATTTCTTACAATTTGGAAAATTACAGTCATAAGTATAGTAACTTTCAAATAATAAGGAAGTATGGATGACACGCATGCGTTAACTTGGAATGTTCTGATTCAAGTCAGACGTAGGTAGAAATAACATGGTGTTCTGTTTTCAATCAATTAATCCTCGAAGTACTTTATTTTACTATACTATACCTTGCAAGAACTTCGTTGTCATCAACAGCAAGCCAGGGATGAGGTCTCACAAGATGCCGTTTATCATCTCATTCAGAGCATGCCTCGCAGAGTTAAACAGTACATAAACAATCGTGGAGATGTGACATTTTATTGATAAATTTTTGCTGATTTTTGATATTTTCTTGCCAAGTGTTATGATTTATTACCAGAAATTTGCCAAAATTTCAGGTTTGTGAGTCAGCTCTTTCAAGGAATGTGTTGCAATTTTTTGGCACACAGTTTAGTTTGTTATGTATTTAATCAAGAGATCTCATCACACTGTTAAGTATTTTATTTCTATAATTCACAACATACAAGAAAAAAACATGGTAAAAGTAAGTTTAAAGCCAGATATATTGCACTGTATGACAACCTAACACAGACTATGACATTTTCCCACTACTAGTCAGTTTCATGTATATCTCGTACCAACCCGATACATAAAATATTCCCAATACTATACCAACATAATTAAAAAATTTAAGATTTTTTGCGACTCCCAGAAAGAGGGCCATTGCTCGTCGGGTATGCATCTATATGCATCTAGCTATTGTGTGAAAATTTAATCCAATTTGGTGTGGTGTAAAAGGTTAAAAAGAAATAAAATCGAATGTAAGTCACTGTATTATTTTTACCACAAATATGCTGTAATCAAATGTGCTTTGTCTACATAACATGCAGGACAAAAAACAATGTAAAAACAGTTGATTAGGCAGGTGGTCATATTCTGTTTGCTAACAGTACGAAACTTGTTTAATTACTAACAGAAAAACGAAGCCAATTTAAGAAGTGTAGTAAGTATTATTTGTTATTATAAAAAGTTGTATATAGTGATTATTTTTACGATGACTGCGTAAGACAAAAGGGCAATTCAAAATTATTACCAAAAACGAAAGTTTACAAGAAATGTCTCGTACAATGGGAAGAGCAGTAGCAGATAATGATTTTTTTTTTGTACCTAGCTATTGCCACGTAATGTATCTACATACAAGCTACTTTCATCTACATTTTACGTTTTTACTATTTAATATAATGAATTATATTGTAGCACTTTTTTTATGAAACATCCAGTACACTTCTCACAGGAAAAATCGGGACACCAGCAATCGTGAATTTTAAAATTTCTTGGGTGTAAATGCAGCTTTCAGAGGATATATGCACTAATCAAAACCATAAATCACTTTTGTGTGTGTATTATTGCGATCAAAGGTAAAGATTAAAAATTTAAACGGAAATATAAATGTATATAGAGAGAAAAAGGTTTATACATTAAATAAACACATTGGAATTTCGGTGGCGGTGTTTCCTTAGAAATACCGAATACGGAAATATTAATGCAAAAAAATACATAACAACTAAAAGGCCTCTTGAGTAGACGGCACCATTTAGAAATACACATGTATGTATTTAACTTGTTTGATGTTATGTAGAGATAATTCTTTCTTTAAGAAAACATGGCCATGTGATTTTAAAATTATATTACCTATTACTATGATATTAGTTACTTAGTTTGATTTATGCCCGGAAGTAATACTTTAGCATTAGCCAAAATGTCATTCAGCCTCCTGAGTTTTTGAACAATGTGATTTTCACATTGATTAATTACACTATTATTGATGTATTCATTATTGTTGTTGTTTAGTATTCTTAAATATTGTATTACTACAAAATATTTCTATGTTATTAAAAAATTACCAAAAACAGTTTAAGATTATTTACAAAATTTTTAAAACAATTAATTTCGCAAAGAAATTATTTATTTTATTAGCCCTCCGTTTATTGTATTTTCAAGAAATATATCTTAACTATCGCCTGTGCAATCCAATATCGTTCTATTTTATTGAAATATAGCTAACACTTTTGGTCAGTAACACAGCTTCAGGCAGTAGCAACGAAAAAAAAAAAATTAAATGTGTAAATTAACAAATAAATATTTTAGCACTAAATTAGATTGACGAACAATATGCTTTCTTACAATGTTTGTTAGGTATTATAAATCTAATAATATTTTAAATAATTGTTAATAAACCTGTGCTACATAAAGACAGTTTGTATAGAGACCCAGTGTTGGCCATATTTCAAGAAGATAGATCAACGACGTCAGATTACACAGGCGATAGCTAAGATATATTTCCTGAAAATACAATAAACGGAGGGTTCATAAAATAAATAATTCCTTTGCGAACTTAATTGCTTTATTTAAGAATTTTATAAATAATCTTAAACCTGGTTTTGGTAAATTTTTATAAATAGAAGAAAACTTTATAGTAATACAATATTTAAGAATATTAAACAACAATAGTAATTAATACATCAATAATAGTGGAGTCAATAAATCTGTGAAAATCGCATTATTATTTTTTTAACTACATAGTTGAAATTGTCACACGAGGTCACACATTTTTAAATGGGAATATTAATTAATCACATTATTTTAGTAAAATTTCAAATCGATTTCTTAAAAAGAGATAAAAAGTACACAGTAAAAAAATTACACAGCAGTATTCCTGGTAATTGTCCGCCAGGAAAACTACTGTAATTTTGCAGATGAGAGTGAAAATTTCAGTATGACTGTAAATTTACAGTATCGCGTCATCATGTTTCCTCCACTTACCCTTAACATCACAGTATGGTCACTGTAAATTTAAGAATCATTTCTGATATATTTAAACGCTGTCAGAAATTTACATCAATGTTTTTGACTTTTACATTCATTGTTTGCTTATTTACTGAGAAACTATAAAGCTTCAATAATTTTCCTATATAAATTTCCTTACAGTAATAATACTGTAAAATAAAACAGGATTATTACTGCATTATTACAGACACTTTTTACTGTGTACGTTACGTAAGAGACGTGCAAAACTTTTTTGGACTAGGGTTCACATAGGTACAATCGATAATGAGAGGGCAGTTCAATTAGGGAAAGAGACGGTATCTATGTGTGTAGATAGAAGGGTGATGTTACACTGCGACCTAGAAGATCTATTGTGTCCCCTATTCTTGCTGCTTTACAGCTGGCCTTCCAATCCTATTCCTTTCAGAAAGTGTCGGATGTCAGAGGGCCCCAGTCTAGGTAAGTCCCCCCTTCGATTTCACATGCTCCCAGGTGCAACGCCCTCGAGTTGCACAGTGCTACGCAGTTTGAGAAGAGGTAGATGGGTGTTTCATCCTGTTCCCCACAAAATCTACATTCAGATTCCTTTTCCAATCCAAGCTTACTCAGGTGTCCTTTCAGTCTACAATGGCCTGAAAGTATTCGTGTTAATATGCGAACATTGTTCTTACTCAGGTTGATGCAGTTCCCAGAAGAATTTTACTTTGCCTCATTCCCTGGAGATTCCCCCAGTAACTGGATTTTCTCTGCTCCATTTCTATTTTTAGTTTCTTCAGTATTGTACTGCTACTTAACCCGCAAAAGGGTTCAGGCCCTACATTATCACAGAAACTTTTTACTGTGTAAAGTAATTTGGGGGTCAGTTGCTTCTATCAAACCCCTATCAGTTGTAGGTAGCTAAAACTTTGCCCAGATCATTACCTTCATAAAGCCCAACTTTTATACTCTGTTTGTGGTAAGATAATAAAAGGTGTACTTTTACTCATTGATAGTTTAATTAAATACCGATTTTAACAATTGGAAAATATTGCTTGTTTGTTGTTATGTACTTAAGTTGGCTTAAAAGTACTGATTTGATTCACATAGGTTTAAAATGATCATTACTTAATGATTATTATTAATCATCATTAAGTCGCATAGTCATTAAGATTTTCTTGCATAGTTTGTTAGCCTCTTCCAAGATTTGTGGCATTTTCCTTAGTACCTTGTATATTCATTACAATATCAAGTAACATATTAGCTAGATAGATAGATTAGATTAGAAATTTTCATGGTAAATCAAAGAATACAATGTTGCTAATCGTCAAGAAACTTTCCATTGATTAATCACCATTTTTATCCTGAATTATATATTCTCCGTCAGTGATATATTTAATGAAATGTCCCTTTATCAAATTGATGGGCTTAGAAATTTATTAATTGCAATATTTGACTAACAAGCTATTTTTACTAACTAATAAGAGATGACTCACACTAAGAAATTTTATATGTAATACCGGTTTGTAACGAAGGTAAAAATATATCTACACATAATAGGCATGCCTTTTTTTTATTTATCGAATGGATATCGTTTAGCTAATCCCAAATTTCAACAAACATCAATCAAGGTGTCAAAAATTGACATTATTTGGAGTAGGCAGCGAACGCTGTCCATTTTTGTCACACGATAAGCCAGCCTGAGCCACATTTTTTTTAGCTCCACCCAAAGTATTAATCGTCGGTTTTCCAATCTACAAACTAATCTAACAGGCAACGGTAGAAGGGATATAATAGTATGGTGGAAGGTGTTATCAGAGTTTTCGGTTCTGATTTCTTCGCCAATAATATTATCGGGATTCGTACAGGCAGTGGCCATAACTCGTATTCGAGCGATTATCCTATCAATCCCTATTTTTAATAAAGTGTACTTATGCATTATCTTATCCACGTATACGCGTTATCTGAATCCAGTAAGTCGGTAAACAAATGAATGAAATTTTTCGGATTACGGTCAAATCTCTGAGTAGCGTGAATAAGTAATAATGATGATGGTAGCATCAGAGTGAACGTTATTCAGATAACCCCGGATTTGGATTTGGGATACAAAGGAAAATGCAAAATTTAATCGAAAGTCATTCCAATTGATTCTAATGTTATCAATAAAGAAAATCATTTATTCAAATCATTTAATCCGAAATAAAAACAAGTTGTCAAGTTTACAAATGAAAAAGGAGATTTTTACAAGGCCACATTCTGCACTCACACATGAACATTCGTTCTCAATGTGCATTAGAAGAACTATTGCTTCCAAAACATGCGGAAAAGGGTGAAGGATGAATTGCTATGTCGAATATAATATACATGAAATTAGATTAGAGCAGGGCGATTTAGCAAGGGGAGTAGATACACTTTGTTTACGAAAAACTAAATTACAAATCATCCCAACCCAACAAAATGTGGTTAGTTCACATAATCGCAAATCTACTGTAAATCGGTCAGCTATCAATTGTTATTAAAAGCGTCCATGGAACGACTTTCGTTATCTCTCAGCATTCGCCAAGGATATTGACTATATACATATACTTATATAAAATCAATGCCCAAGGAGTAAGGGAAAACCATGGCAAAAACCTTACTCTGGGAGGATCTGAGAAGAAGTCCAAAACCTTGTTATGGATAGCTGGCAAATTATTCAGCAGTTTGAAGGGGCAGCCTTCACTTTTCTCAACTCCGACAGCAACTTCGGGTCGCTGCTCTCTTCTACACGTCATCAATTTGAAGTCGAAGCAGGATAGGAGTAACGATCTAAAAACAAACAAAACAACAGCAGTACTTATTCCAATACTTAACAATAACTTAATCCTAATTATTATAATCAATAGTAATTAAGTTAAAGATTTATATCTTAAATACTTATTTATATACCCCAACCATGTCAAAACCATAATTTAACGCCAATTCAGACCAATAAAGACTATAAAATTTTCATTCATAAATACCTCCTATCCTACTAACTATACAAGGTTCTCAATTTTTGTGTCGATAAAAATAAATACTAGAACAGACTTGATGCCGAACCTGACAGAAGAATTCAACTTTCATCAATAAAACCTAACATTAAGTATATATGTAAAAATTAAAGACCGGATTATATGCAAAGAAAAACTGGAATATATGCGCATATACAGGGTGTATCAAATAAAAAAGTAAATTTTGCTTGCGTGCTAACTACACGACATATAAAGCACAAACCTGCCGAATCCGGATTTCATCATTAAAAAAAAAAGTAAAATTTAGAGCAAAAAATTCTTTAGTCCGGGCCTGATGCAAGGAAATATCATGTTAAGCACCCGCTAAACGTGGTATTATGTATAAATACATTGCACTCATTTAGTATTAGTCTTAATGGTATGCCGTAAATTCATTTAACGTCATTCTGAATAAATAAAGGCCCTTGTAAAAATAGCAAAACTAAGACATTTTAAATTTCTTCTTTTTATAAAATAAGCATTCCTTTTTTGTTAAGAGCATTCTACGTAAGTCTACAATGTATTATTTTTAATATCCTGATAAGACGTTCGAGTGTCACCGGATATGCGATTTCAGTAGTTACAAAAAAAGTAAATATTTTTCTTTCGCTTTGTGGAATCGAGAGTTAGTTGTTAATAAACGATCCCACATGATTCTGAGTTATTTCTTTTGGATTTATTTAATCAAATAACGCAAAATGAATTGAATCGATTTACACAGAAATAAATTTAGATACAGAAAATTTGCAAACACGCCATTTTACTATGATGTCGCGCGAAAATGAACCTATACATTCCTGCGCTTTTGACGATGCATCAAGCTTCGATTTTCTTTATATGAAATCATGATGGTCCTAAAAAGGATCGTTTTTTTTTCGAGACTATTTTTATAGAATTTAAATAAAATGTTCGAAATGGCTTGCACCTCAAGCGCCGATCCACACAAAACTAACAGCGGTAATGGCTGAATGATAGTGGTATGTGGGGGTATACCCAGGACAGCATTTAGGTTGGACAGGTGCGGCTCTAGCCCACGGTATTTACAAAATATTTTTTTTTCTCGTTAATGCTTACAAATAGACCCCTGTGCATTAAGACTTTTTGATCGTAAATGATTACAGCTGCTACATATTATTATATTTACCTCTATATCGGATACACCCTGTATATGCATCGATTTTTGAGAAAATATGCATAAACCTGGGACATATAAGCAAAAAAATTGCAACAATATGCAAAATTTTTACATAAAATAAACAAGAGCAGAAATTTAAATATTAACTTTATTGCACAAAATTTTTTCACAACATATTTCTAAAACAATTTATAATTAAATATTTTTCAAACTTGTGTAAAAGAAAGATTTGTCTTCTATCAGAATACATATGTTTCGAAATAGAAAAACCTCTTTCAACATCCACAGATGTAATTGGTGCATTTTTTAACTTTGCAATACATTCTAAACTAAAATTAAAGTCGAAGTCGTACTGTTTCATCTTCCAAAATTTTCTTAACTTTCTTCAATTTCCAATACCCCGCATTTTTATTTATCACTTTTTTAAATTTATCGTATATAGAATTACCTATTGTACCCTTAACCTTCTTACATAGCATATTAAATTCGTCTACTATTTCGACTGATTCCGAGAGCGACATCCCTTGCGTTTCTAGTTTACGAATGGAACTTGAAACAAAACTATAATTTGACTTAATATACAAAAGGTTTTGTAGCAATTGTGTTGATGTTACTATCTTTTTACGGTTTTCTAGAGCAACGCAATCAGCAGTGATTTCAAGAATTACATTTTTTATTCCTTCAAAATTATCGGCGAAAAAAATTGCGGTCTCTAACCATGTACCCCATCTCGTAATAATCTTTTCAGGAGGCAATCTAACACCGGGAAGTCGCTCCTTATAAAATTGGATTCGTAAAGGTACTTTTAAAAATGCTTTTTTGACATTGCTAATCAAATCATTAATCAAAGGGAATTGATTCCTAATGTCTTCGGCTACATGATTGAACCCATGAGCTGATATGAATAATGTTACCATAAAAAAATTTGAAATTGTGCGCGCCTTTTATCATGTATGGTGCAGCGTCGGACAACATCAGTAAAATTTTTTCACAAGGTATACTTCCAGGTAAAAAGAAATTTGATAAACCTTCTTGAACGAATTGAGCAATTGTCACATTATTTGTTGTTTTAAGTTCTTCACAATAAATTAAATATGATTTACCTACAATATCTTCATGAAGAATTCCTATTAACAAATTGACAATATAAACGGCCATACTTATCCGCACTTTCATCTACCATGATATAAATAAAATTATTCCCTACCAATTGTTGAATTTCTGCTATTGTTTGCTGGTAACAACATGTGACATAATTTTTTCGTAAGGTACTTTCGTCAG
This sequence comes from Protaetia brevitarsis, assembly GCA_004143645.1. Lineage (NCBI taxonomy): Eukaryota > Metazoa > Arthropoda > Insecta > Coleoptera > Scarabaeidae > Protaetia > Protaetia brevitarsis. The sequence goes on from RXPK01004397.1 coordinate 80,378, forward strand.
GTATATTATGTTTGCAATATTTTTGCAGAAATGATTTCAAATTAACATTGTTTAATCTTGCTAATGGTATGTTAGACGAAATTAATGCGTTACACAGATCCGTATTATATTCTTTTTGTTCTGAGTTTCGTGAAATTGATGCTACACATTGACGTATAGATTGCTGCACACATGCGGATCGCTTTAGTTTTTCACATTTTCCAATATGTGATGGAGTTTTAGCGTGTTGATCAATCAGGTATTTTCTCTCAGAAGACCCCTACTACAATTTAAAAACAATTGTAAAGCTTTTAGTAAAATTAAACTTACTAGTTTACTGCAGGCTCGACAAAATATTTTGTCGCCATCCTTTACCAGCTCAGGATATGGCTTAATCCATAAAGAAATTTTGTTCACTATACTCATTGTATGTACGCACAGTATTTAAAAACGTAACACAATTACATGCTGTTTCGCTCAAAGATATTTAATGAATGAATAGTTTATTTGGGAATTAATAATAATAAAACGTATTTACCAGATCCCTACTACTAGGCGAAATTATACACGTGCAGTTCTTGGAAAAAAAGTATTAGAGAAACCAATGTAAAGAGATTTATCGTTCTGAGAATTGTCGGTTGTCGATCTACATTAGGAATTACTAGGAATTTTTCTAATAGAAAGGATAAGAAAAAGCTTAAATATGCAATATATGCAATCACTAATTAGCGCTACTAACTTCAATTAGTGTAATACGCCCATATAGAGACTATAATTAAAGATATGCAAAAAATAATATATATGCACTTTGCATATAATCCGGTCTCTAGTGATAATAAAAAAAAACAGTGCAACTCATTTCATTAAAATAAAGTTATGTTTGAGTATTTAGTTTTAAGTTATTTTAAGAACTTTTGGGTTAATTTTATGATTTCTTTTTGAAGCAACCAAATACTATATGATATAATTGTCATTTATTTTATTGCAATAATTTATATAGCACGTTGCACTAAAATCATGGTATCGAATGAAGCAAACCAGGAGTTCCGCGATGAAAGTGGACATTGAAAAGCATTCCACTCATCAAAAATATTAAAAAACGCTGTGATACGATATGGACGTAGACGATCCGGGATACCACTAACTTTGTTTACGCGTAATAGGGTACCTTGTCGTTGCATCGCAGCTGCC